>JAQFZT010000662.1:0-21799 GCA_034696325.1 Camisiidae sp.
TATACATTAGAAGTAAACTCCGTTTAGTTAACAGATTAATTAATAGTTAAATAGTAAATGTTTATAACAAATGACAGCATTGATTAGTTTTGCGCGCGGTTTTATAAAACACTTTGCTTTGAGTACTTAGATCTTCAGATTTAGCCACTAAAGTGTCCAATTTTTCTCCTCTTTGTAAAATCCCAGTAATAGTATTGTGAAGTATTATTTTCGTTTCGTCCAAATCTGTCTGTATTTTACTCATAGCGTCCGCTTCTTTAGGATTTTGATATTTACTTAGATATGACTCGAGACCATCGAAGTTCGAGGAACTATTCAGAAGATGATAAATAAGTTTTTATTTAATCATATTTATAGACTTAATTCTAAATAAATAGTAAATACTTGTCGAGAGCCGTCGGCCACGAATGTGAGGGAACTTTTTCTGAGAATTCATCGAGAATTTTATTGATTAAAGTGTGGGCCACTCTATGAGGGTATTCATGATCTGATATTATAACACCTGAGAGTCGATCAGAGCGTACGTAAATGTGACACAAATACTCTATTGATTAATGAAAAGACATTGAATTTAATTGAAATTAATTATAAGAAATGGTTATAAACCTTGTTGTTTAACACTTGTTCGCGACGAGACCTCCGATCTTTCCACCACTACTTTACTCGTGAACTTCATAAACTCTTGAACACTAGAGTGTATGTCAATAATGTGTCAAATGTTTATCTATTGATTATTTCTATCCTTAAAAGCAATCGTTCAATGAATACCTGTTTCGCTGAAAAAATCCAAACGAAGACAAATCAGACGCAGATTTTAGTGAAATAACTCTATTGTTTTCATTTTTATAAATAACTGCTATATAATATAATTTAACCATTTTAAAAATTCAATTTATTACTGTTTACTATTTATATACTAATTAATTAACTTTAATTAATTGACAGACGAGTAAAAGTGAGTCAATACTGCTCTGATATTTACTGATGTTTTGAACGCGTGTTGACATCATTCATGTCAGCGCTTTTGCGCATTGAGTTTAAGTCTTGTCGTAATTTATATTTATTAAGTGTTGAATTTCTTTAATTTCCTATTTATTTATTTAAATCATTTTCAAACTATATTTTTATGCAAAAATTTATTTAATTATTCTTAAGTGAGTAAAAATTTTCAAATCATTCAATTAATAGATTGACATTTGAATTAATTTAATTGATGATAAAGTTTGAGTTTTGCTCCCTCTCTATAAACACATATAAACTTAGTTTATAATAATATATTTCCGTTTCCTTTTCGGTTAAGCCATTTATTTTGCAGATTAAGGTATTGTTATTAACTTTAATTTAATTACTATTAACTATTTATTCGATTAAATAAAATATAAAAATATATAAAATTGTAATTCTGGAGAAAATTGAGAGTCTATTGAATAAGTTTAATGACATAAATATATGATTTTAATATCTTTAAAATGAATTTTAAAGTGATTGAAGAGTAAACACGTTTTTATGAATGAATGCTTAATATTAATTTTTTGTAAATTTGCAGACAAATAAAAAAGAGATTTATTTATAAAAATGGCAAAAATGAATAAATTGGTGACTTCTTCTCGACGTAAGAACCGAAAGAAGCATTTCAACGCTCCCTCACATATAAGACGAAGAATCATGAGTTCACCACTCAGTAAAGAATTGAGACAAAAGTATGGCGTGAGAAGTATTCCAATCAGAAAAGACGATGAGGTCCAGGTCTGTACTGATTGACTCACTTGTGTTGTATTGATTGTAATGATGTATTTGAATGTATTGATAGGTTGTAAGAGGTCATTACAAGGGTCAACAGGTTGGAAAAGTGGTGCAATGCTACAGAGCAAAGTATGTCATTTACATCGAACGCATCCAAAGAGAGAAAGCAAATGGAGCCTCAGTTTATGTGGGAATTCATCCCTCAAAGGTATTCATTATTGTCTAACTGTTTATTACTCTATATAAAGTGTAACCATATTTTTGGATCAGTATTTAAGTCATCATTTTATTAACTTTAGTATCAATGCTATGATTGGTTCAAATATTGAATCTTTTATCAAATTGAATATTTAAAACAAATCAAATTAAACTTTAGTTAAGAGTTGAAGAGGTGATGGTCAACAATATGACACTTAAGCCTTTATTCTGAATGACTTGAATTGAAACTGAGTTAGTCTTTAATGCCAATTAAGACATTTGTGTATTAAATTTCCACATAATTAATGATTTGTGAATGCAATTTATGAAATGCACTTACAATTTAAAATGTGGAATAAATGAATGCGATTGTGAGCAGTCTGTTATAACACACTATGTTAATGAGCAGCTTTTCTAGCAGTTGAACACTTGATAAGTAATTATTTCAAATATTTTCAGGTCGTAATCGTAAAGTTAAAGATGGATAAAGATCGCAAACGAATTCTTGAAAGAAGAGCTAAAGGAAAACAATTGGCTGAAGGAAAAGCAAAGGGCAAACACAGCGAAGAATCTGTTGCTGCTATGGAAACATCGTAGACATTATATTATTGCCATTAATTGTAATTTTTATTCGAATCAATAAAAGTCTTTAAGTGAAAGAACTCATGACTTAAATCGTCAACTCATTAGTTGAATATCTCGTTTGAGTCTAGAATTTATAATTTAATTATTAAATCAATTTCGGGGAAAGTAATTATTTAATGGTTTCACAATTTGATTATTTTTCTTTGAATTTTTGTCTTAATTAAAGGCAATTAATATCTATTTTAAGTATTATTTAAATAGTTTATCAATAAGTTCAAGGTTTGAATGAATTAAAAGTTTCCTTCAAGAGTGAACATTACAAATAGTAAGTAATTGCCTGTGGAATGGGATCTACTTCTTGTAAAGAGTTGAAGGATAATTAGCCTCATTTACTTTCATTTAGAGAATTAAGGATAAAATAATTGTTTAATACAAAATTGCTTTCAATTCAAAAATCAAAACTCAATCAGTCCATGAATTTAATGCAACATTTTCTCCATTCAATAAGATATTTGTTATTCATCCTAAAAATAAAACCCTTCAAAATATAATTTCGTAATATTTGTGGATTCAATTTATTTATTCGTTGGAAAGTTATCTGAAAACGTTTTTAAAAAAACTTGAAATTTATCTCTAACTGAGTTCAAGAAATCAAGTTTTGCTAAACGAATAGTATGAATGTTATGTAACTTTCGAATCATAAATATAGACCAGTCAAGTCTTCAATCTTGTTTCAAATCATCATAAAGTGTACGAAATATAAGAGTACAGAATTCAAACTCTTGATTGTCTTACAGCTTGAACTGGACTTATGAATAGGCAGTAAAGGCGCTAAACTCTTGTCAAAGTTCATCTCTACAAATACGTGAGTACTGTATATCTTTCACTCTCGTCTAATAAAGACTTTATATTTGCGAAGTTTACTAAGTGTTAGCCCAGTCTTCAAGCACTTCTCTATATATTAAGGGTTATTACACTTGCCTTCTATTTAATAAAGAAGTTTTGTTGGGATTTTCTAACTATTTTGACCTTTGAATGAGATAGTGCTCTGTTTGCATTTGATTCTTATGGTAAATGTTGATGTATTATGAGTGCAAACATTATGAGGACTGCATAAGTGCTTAACATTTTCGACTTCAATTATCAACCTGAGATTGAGCTTTACCCGTAAGCTTGAGCACTACGTGATGATTACTCACAATTTTTAGCTGTTTTGAGAAACAAAAAATATCAAAGTTGGAGACAATTGGATTATATTTTCGGGAACCCTTCGAAATGTTTCAATTCAAAATGTCTAAACCCTGTTTTGAATCTCCTAAACTTAACTCTCGAAATATTTATCCTAATTTGAAGCTTGAAAATAGACTAAACCGAATTCAACCTTGAATGAATTGATATTCCAGTGATGCCTGTACATATTCAACATGAAAAAATCATTATCACATACTGTCTCTCCAGTGATTAACCCTTTTAGTTCAAAATTCAAGGTATGTCTAGATATATTGAGTGGAAGAACTTATCATGATTATCACGTCTCTCTAGTCCTTCTTTTAATTTAATATTCAAGGTTTATTTAGTTGAGTTCAATTTCATAATTTCTCACATCGATTAAGTTATATGATTAAAGTAGTGTTGTTTCGCTTTTCGATAGTGAAATCGCAATTAAAAGCTTTGAAATTATTTGGCTGTAACCAAATCGAAAGCAATTTAAGTGAAAACCGAAATCGAAACTAGTTGTCCAACCCTGAGTAGAGCTAAGATTTTTTAATTTATGGTCAAATTAACAAATTTAGTTATTGACAATTAATCAAATGATTATCTAGAATTAAATATACTTTTCAAATATCAAATATTTACTTGAGAAGGTTTGGATTTGAGGGTGCGTTCATCATATCTTACCATTTTTGCTGAACTGTATACTTTGTTTGGACCTACTTTTAATACAAATCAATATCAGACAATCTTATAGTAATGCTGAAGAAACAATAGCCTTCTAAAAGAGTTTAAACGTATCTATAATTTTAAGTTAAATTCCAGGAAATTTAAGTCTTATTTGAGAAGAACTAATACTCACTGGAATATGCTTAAGAATATCTCAAATACTAATTGATCCATTGACTTATAGTGTTTCCAATGGAAATGGTTTAATCATTAGAAAATGGAACCGTTCTTTTTATAACAACTAGTCTTGAAAGAGAAACTAGTCTTTTATAGATATTTGATATTATATGATATTTGAGTTGAGTTTGTTTTGGGTCAACTTTATTTTCAAGTTTCAAAATGTAATAATGTTTGAGAATTAAGTTATTGAGGGATTGAAAACAGGCTTAGATATTATGAATTTGGACATTTCGAAGTACTCTTATAAGTGTCAGTTAGAACTTGTCTACTCTATACACTTAAGTTAATTTAATATATGCTTACTATTGATATATTAAAGCTATTAGTTTTAAACTTCGGGCTTTGATTAAAATAAGTGTTGAGCACAACTAAATGTAATTTGGACTCAAATAACTAAACTATTTAATCTAATTTCAACATATCAATTAAGCGCATCAAATCTCTATTTTCGATTAGCATTAAATGAAAGCTCATATTTTTGAGTTTATGTACTTCAATGTGTTTCGTTCTATATTTTTGTCTATGAAAACGCCTTATAGGCATCACAACCGGATTTAATATACAAGTAGTTTTTCTATACATCAATTATCTTGAAAAGCAAGTTTGTTTTTCACAAATTAATTCTACAATAATAAGTGTATATTTTAATGAGAATATGACAGTTTCATCATTCAAAAGTTTACTTAGAAAAAAATCATTGAGTTCGCGCTGAGTTAGGGTGAAGGCTCATTCTGATTCATTCAACCAGATAATTAATGCGAACGCAAAAAATCAAGAGTTCTCTTTTCTCAAATTGAGACTTCGATCAAAATCGCAACCTTTTTATCACTTCAAACACATAATTAGTTTCTTATTTTTGGTAATTTATTGTAACATCACTTCAAACAGCAATCATAATTAAGTTAGAGACAACTTTTTGCCATACGTTTAAATTACTTTTAAATTAAGTATCAAAACAACAATATTCTGATCTATTTCTAGTATAACTTTTCAATTGATAATAAGTTTTGATATGAAAATTGAAATAATTTTCTCCTCAAAAGGTGACTTATTTATAATGATTGATAATATTTGAAAGGAATCTTATTGAATACAAAAAATGACATATCGTTTAGTCATTAGCTGACATTGACAGTGCGTTTGAAACGTGTTAGTTTGTAGTTTGAATACGTAAGTCATTATATAGAACACATATTACGCAATTGGGATCTGCGTGAAAGATCAATCAACTTGAGTTACATGAATAAATAGCTTACACAAATTGCATCAGAAGTTTATAAGTACATATTTTGTTTCCATTTTCACAAAAATATTTTGTTTGTAATAAACAAAGTTATTCATTATAAATATTTAGCTAAATTTCAATATTTCACAGTTAATCAGATTGAATGGAGATTAATTGAAGTGATTATTACAAAAATTGTTGACTCCAATCCCTTCGATTATAGTGTGACTTATGATAGCAATGTATTAGTAAAAAGTGCTTCAAGTCATTGATAGAGTTGGAATTGTTCTCTTGATAAATGCCCTCTTGAGTGGTATCGATCTTTGAACAGTAATGTTTTCCTAATTGTCAAGTTATACCTTTAATACTTACTAAAGTTATTATATCCAGAAATAATTGTCATATATTCCCGACCAATACTTCAAACATATACTGATACGTGCAAAGCGTCAAAAAATTGAGTGGTTTTCACGTTTGATATTTTCAAACCACTTCTCACTCGATCATATCAGTCACTACTAAAAGTCTCTGCAGTGAATAATAATAATAAAAGTTCTTTGTATTGGAAGATAAGTGTAAAATACAAAACCTTATATAAGAATCGTTGAAATTTCGAATTTGGTCTAAAAAGTTTTCGTCAAATGAGTGATCAGTGCTTTGAAAATATGTTTTTTATGACTTTTGCTTATGAGCATAAAAGTTGATAATTAACTATAAAAGTATTCATTTTCATTAAGTGCATCAATAACTGTAATTTAATTTCAACTCATATATCATCTAAAAATGTCAAATTTATTGTACGGTTTGAATAATTTATTTTCGAAACGAATAATAGTGAAGTTTAATGACTCAAACACAAGACTTTTATTATACCCATCACTTGGTAAGCAATCTTCACTTCGATATATACAGAATGGGAAAAGAGGCTTAAGAGCCCTTCAAGACCACCTGCACAAAGAAATAGAAAGTGGTGTCAAGTCTACGTCAGACACTGGGAATGTTAGAAATGTAATCAAGAAAGCATTCGAAACGCGACACGAATTAAAAAACGCTCAGCGAATAGTTGTCAAATTGGGTTCAGCAGTCATTACCAGAGAAGATGAATGCGGATTAGCATTAGGAAGATTAGCGTCAATAGTAGAACAAGTATCACAATTACATAATGAAGGCAAAGATGTTTTAATGGTAACGAGTGGTGCAGTGGCTTTTGGAAAGCAAAAATTGGGTGCAGAAATGCGAATGTCTATGTCTATGAGGGAAACACTTTCACCTAAAGAGTTGCTGAGGAAGAATAGAGAAGAAAGCGCTGGACCAGAGCCTAGAGCTGCTGCCGCTGTTGGACAAAGCGGTTTAATGGCTCTCTACGACGCTATGTTTACTCAATACGGTGTTAATATAGCTCAGGTCTGTTCTGATCTGTCTTTTGACCCTTTAATCTATTTGTTTATTGATAGGTTTATTTGTGATGTTTTTTCTGTTTCAGGTTCTGGTGACTAAACCTGATTTTTACAATCCTATAAGTCGTTACAACTTGAGATCAACAGTGTTGGAACTGTTGAATTTGAATATAATTCCGATTGTGAATACAAATGACGCAGTGGTGTCACCAGCCATGCAGGACGTGGACTTAGCAGGGGTGGGTCGAAATACTCTATCGGAGATTAATCCACATCAAGGGGTACAGTAGCGCCAAATTATACCTTCTTCTGGGGAGGAATTCTTTCGGTGCAAATTCTGTTCCACTAATTTTCGCTTAGAGTTATAGTTTTAGGCTATTCTTCTTAATACCTATAATTTGCTATTGATTAACAGTATCATTATTTCCATTTGATTGGACTCTTTGTAGATCATAAGTATTCAAGACAACGATAGCTTAGCGGCTCACTTGGCTGTTGAAGTGGGCGCCGATTCGCTTATACTCATGTCAGATGTGGATGGAATTTATACACTTCCGCCTTCCCAAGAGGGCGCACGTCTTTTGCATACATATTCTCCATCTAATAATGGTTACGTCACATTTGGAGGCAAATCTCGTGTCGGTCTCGGAGGTATGGAATCAAAAGTGAAATCTGCTGCCTGGGCTCTCGATAAGGGAGTTTCTGTTGTCATATGTAATGGCACTGAAGATCAGGCTATTAACAGAATCATGTCAGGAAAACGAATCGGCACTTTCTTCACACAGTTCAAACACGAAACTGTTTCAGTACAAGCATTAGCTTCTAATGGTAAGTAAATTGGCATTAAAATAGCAAAAAACCTCAAATCACACTTCTCTGTAAAAGAGATCTTTTCACCTCATCTTCTTTAATACCACAATCCATTCAAGTTTCTTATGAAACCCAACAAAAGTTAATCACAATTATCCTTTTGAAGTTATTTCTGAATTTCTGATGTTTATATAAAAGTTGTATTATTCAATCCATTTGTTAGTATAAGTATTGGGGAAAACTTATCTTAAATAAATATCTTAAAATAGCTCTTATATAACAGGATATCAAAGTTTTATATCACTCAAAGTATGCATTTAAAGATTCCTATAGACATTTAAATTAGTTTTTCTCTATACGTTGTATATGCTATCAAATATTGTCATCATTTTTTTATGATATACTTCACTCTTATGCTCACTTCTCAACTTCAAATAAGTATTAGTGTGGGCGAAGTGATTGGATATCTTCAAAAGAAATCTCATTTTGGATTCAATATCATATGATTCGTAAAGAAAATGTTGGAATATTTGAAATATTCGTTATGTTAAAGCAGCTTATTATGGGTTTTTAAATCAGTCATTCAAGAATGAGCTAAAGTGAACTCTTATTTAAGTTGATATTTGTTTTGTTTTTGAACTAAAACAATGTGCTCGAATGCTTTTATTGAAAATGAGCTCAGATTACAATCTTATAGGTCTTCAATTCTAAATCGTAGCCAAAGCTTTGCTATCTTTCCCCACATAAGAATCCGACTAAAGTTTTGGTTGAAGAGCAATGCAAACTAGTATTATTTGATTTATTTTCAAATAACTTAAAATACTTAGTCTTCAATGTCTGAGAAACTATCTGCTAAATAAACAATTTTTATCATATTCATCACAATTCATTTGATTGGAACTAATTTTATTCGTTTTCATTTGAGTTCGCATTTGAGTTCGCATTTGTTTTCTTAGTTTTGATTCTGTTTATGCGGAACTCACTTCACAATAAATGAAATACTACTTCATTTCACTGAGTATTTATGCTTATCTCCAATATTTTTGGCGCAATCACTAGTTTTCTTGAGCAATAATTAATGCATAATTTCTTCAAGTGCTTCAAGTTCTGTCAGGAAATCATAAATTATTGAATGAACCCAAAGTTGTTTTGAAAGTCTCATTGTTAGAGAACCGGAATTCCATTGACAAAAATGAAAGTTCATTTAATGAATTTTCTGGTAATTATAGTTTGCATATCACGAATAGTTTTCTCAATCATTCCCAAAGTTCTCAACCATTGTAATGATATTTAAATTGAGTCAATTTGACAGCAATATTTTGATGAATTGTGTGTGTGTGTCATGTTATAAGACTAGAAAATTTTATTATAAAAACTCATTGAAAAATTGTGCCTTAAACACAAAAGAGCTTAAGGATAAACTTGTCTTTTCTGTCCAATTTTCAAATAGGCTTTAGATCTGAGTGAATGTATTTTCATAAAAAATATGTTGATTCTATCGATTTGAAAGTTTTTGAGTCATATCAGATTAAAATTTTATTAAGGATACGAACTTCTAAACTATTTTTATTATAATCGAAAGTAAGTTTTGGATCTTTGATTTTTGTGTTTTGGTTAAATTTATTGGCATAAATTGGCATAAATTTCCATAATTTTAGACCATAACTTATATATTTTTTGATTTCCGTGAAATACCCACAAAAACATTTTATTCTTTAAGCTCGAAAAGGCAGTCGTATTCTTCAATCTCTGACTCCTGAACAAAGGTCTGACATAATTCTAAGAATTGCGAATTCATTGCAAAGCAAAAAGGAAGAGATTCTTGTTGCCAACAGTAAGGATTTAACAGCAGCTGATGCTTCAGGTAATAAATATTGAAATTTGGGTAATAAGTTATAGGACATAATGGATTACTTGATGTTTGATATTTGGTGTATTGTTTGATAGGTCTATCAAAGCCACTTTTATCTCGATTGTCGTTAACTCCAGAGAAATTGAATAGTTTATCGAGTGGTTTGGTTCAAATAGCATCTCAATCGCATGATATTTTAGGGCAATGCTTACGCCATACATTAATTGCAGACGGATTACAACTGAAACAGATAACAGTACCTTTGGGTGTGCTTTTAGTGATTTTCGAGTCACGTCCAGATTGTTTGCCTCAAGTCGCAGCACTTTCTATTGCAACTGGAAATGGACTGTTGGCCAAAGGAGGCAAAGAAGCGGTTCATACTAATAATTATCTATACGATCTGGTCCGTGAGGCGCTATCACATTACGATTCAGCTGAGAATGCTATTGGACTTGTATGTACTCAATCTATTGAATGATATTGTATTGAAAAAACTAATGATGAAAGTGTACTATATATTTGGTATATATATTGGCTTTTAGGTAAGCAATCGTGAGGACGTAAGTGAATTGCTGCAACTCGATAACTATATTGATTTGGTAATACCAAGAGGTTCCAATGAGTTAGTACGCAATATACAACAACAAAGCAGATCAATACCAGTCTTAGGACATAGTGAAGGTATTTGTCATGTCTATGTCGATAATAATGCAGATTTGCACAAAGCTGTCAAAGTTGGTAAGTTTCGCCTTTCTTCAATTACCAAACAAACCATTTTACTTATTTTCTTTTCTTTTCTTTATTTCCACTTTTATTTAATGGATAGTACGAGACTCAAAGTGTGATTATCCTGCAGCTTGTAATGCAATGGAGACACTACTATTGCATCGATCAATCATAGACTCAGATTTTTTTGTCAGAATATGCAACAAACTTAAAGAAGAAAACGTTTCCATATATGCCGGCCCACGTCTCTCAAAACTACTAACTTTTGGTCCACCGGTCGCTAAATCATTGAGAACAGAGTATGGAAGTCTTGCATGCACTGTAGAGGTAGAGATAACTTAGTCTAGTTTAATGTATACAAATCTGATTAGACCAATCAATTCATTGTTATATAATACTAATCATTTCAAAGATGGTCGAAGATGTTCACGATGCTATTGAACACATTAATACCTATGGGAGCGGTCATACAGACGTCATAGTAACTGAAGACGGTTTGTTATATAAACTAAATATAGATCTTTATATTGTATTATTATTAACCCAATTATATTTATTTTCAGGAGAATCCGCACTATTATTTCAGAAGAGTGTTGACAGTGCGTGTGTATTTCATAACTGCAGCACAAGATTTTCTGACGGCTACCGATTTGGTTTAGGTAAATATACTTTATTTCTCAATAGGATTACTAATTTTCGGATTATTTTCTTACGTCAATCATCCAAATCATGCACATTTATACAAATATTGCAATAAGTATTCATCTTATCATTAATTATTCCTTTATTTAGGTGCTGAGGTTGGCATTTCCACAGGAAGAATACATGCAAGAGGTATAGATTGAACTGAGTTTCTTGAAAGTTTTCCCGAGATTTCATTGAGAATCATCTGAAATATTTTATAGGACCAGTTGGAATGCAAGGACTTCTAACAACCAAATGGGTCCTCAATGGTGATGGAAATGCTGTCACAGATTTTGCTAACGGAGACATAAAGTATAAACACGACCCCTTGCCTTTAGTTAATTTTTGATAAATGAAAAATTTGTATAAAATATGAAATTTATTTGACTAAGAAATAAAATATTTCCTACACTTGAACTGAAAGCACAAAATCAACTTTATTTGCTTCTATTCATTTTTCTAGTGTAAATAAAACTAAAACTAAATCCCTATGAAATCAAATGAGTTCAAACACTAGACTAGATTCCAATGTTGACAAATATCTCTTGCGATATAATTAAATGGCAGTGATTGCTATTTGAAAATTACTTGGATAACTTTCTTCCTCAAATAGTTTGTAACTATTTGTCATATCCACTGCTACTTTGAGCTATAAATAAATGAGACCAACAAATCTGCTTCATATATATATTCCCCTCGACTCGGCTGTAGTTTGTTTTTTATGAGTTCGGTCTTATTATAGACACTCATTATATATACTTCTAATTTATATTTCAATGATTTCATGTGACAGTAATGCAAAGGCAATAGTAAAACATTGACATGAAAGTTATTATTACATTAAGAAAAGATTTGTAGAACGGAAATCCGATTCTTAAGTTCTTGAGCGGAAAATCTTAATCATTTAATATTTGTGAAATTCGATGCTTAACTCATGTTATATAATATAACAATTTTTACATTAAATCAAAACTTATTGCACAATTAATATAGAGAATTGCATTCCATATTCTTGATTCTCATGAAATATAGTACTAATATTGATGGAGAGATTGATGAAAACCAATGCCTTTCTTATGATTGATGCATGAAATCCAATATAACTCATATATGCATTGATTCTGTGGTCTATATTTATAAATAAGTGCATCACTTCTTGAGCTATCATTTTCGAAATTAAATGTAATTCTGGGAGTTTTAGTTAATATGTTATTGGAAGAGCTCATAGAAATTCCAAATTATAGTAAATTAAGTTTTTGTACTGATTTGCTTTGAAATTTTTTCTTAGATTTATCACGAATCAAAATATCACGTTCACTATCAAAATAAAGTTTCCGGAGGTTTTGACTTTTTTCGATTAAAATCAATTTCTAAAATCGAAAGTTTTTTGAGCCCAAAAGTTTTGAGTATTGTATATTCTATGAAATATTTCAAATTTTTTGTTTATTTATTTATTTTAATTAAATTATAGTGTTTTTTAAAAAGCTTAGACTTTCTCTATTTCTCACTATTGTTGAGCTTATGTTAAAAACTGATAGACTTTTACATTGAGGGGAAACTTGATTTTGATAGTGATTAAGAGAAAATGTATTTAATTTGCTTTTTGTTATTCGTACCTATACTTATGACATATGAAATTAAAGCTAAAATTACAGGCTTAAAATGAATTAAATTTAAAGATATAATTTCCAGTAGTTTTCTTACAAATGATGTTGAAAAAGGTGCAAATAGTAAACTATAACCTGTACTAAAAGAGAATTGTAACAATTTTTGTGATGTGACTTTAATTTACGACTCTATAAGTCAAGTTAATCAGACTTCAATCTCTGCCTTTTATAAGCTCAAAGCTTTCGAGCTCAACCACTAATTTGGGTTAAGATGTGCTGATGACTAAACACTTTCGAGAGCTCACAGCAAAAGTGTTCACTATATTCATAGTTAACACTGACTTAGTTCTAAATAAAGTTAAGAAAAAATAATACAAAAGTTCTATCAAAACACTATTGAGGAAAAAATTTAGTTTTCACAATAAATAATTAAATTTTGATAATTAATTGCTAAAATTCTTAATTAGTTTTTCGCTGAATAATACATTTATTTTTGATTTCATACAATTATTATAATCAATATAAAACTCGTGAAAACACAATATTATTTATTCGTTGATAATTTGGACTCTTATTAAAATAAAAATATTGTTACAAAACTATGGAATATGAATAAGTTGTTGAGTTCGTGATATAATGTGATAATAACATAAGTATTTTACTGAACAGAAATAAACGATTATTACTGTATCTTTGATCCTATGTTTACAAATGATTTGATCATTACTTAGTAAAGAGGTAAATAAATAAAGGTATATGAATCGCAACTTTTATTTGTTTTCTCAAGATATAAAAGCCAAAGATTAGAAAACAATTATCAAAAGTTGAATACCAGGAATAAATCCTTGAAATAAAACTCATAAATTGATAGCATTAAATTATTCTTAGATTACTGTTATCAGTGTCGTAACTATCCATACATTTTCAAGCATTTAAGTGTATAGTCATCATAAAAATCAAATTATTCTATATCTAGTAGATTATCACACATACTATTGTATGTGTGTTGACTTACTCGGCCCACTTAAACAAAAAATCTTGGCTACAAAGCACTGTTACGAAAGAAATAAAGGCGCACATCTTGTTAAATCAAATATTTAATGTCTACTAAAGCTTTGATCTTTATAAAAAAAAACCACTCATTATTATTATTAAAATTATCGATTAAAATACTTATGATTCCTAGAAAAAGACATTTTTCGGTTATTGTATTTCAAGTTCATTAAATTTTGAACTTCGAAATATTTTTTCTTTTGATTTTCTCTCGTTATGAATGAGTAATATTTTTGATACAGTCGACTGAATACTCAGTTTCTCACGAAAGTATAGATATACTATATATTATGATAAATGTGCATTTCCTTCCGTCGTAACATTACGTGTTATTTTAATCATAGTTAATATAGTTTATACATATAATTAACTATGAAATATTAACTATTATAACAGCCAAAATTTGTTGCCTCAATCCAAACATCAATTTTTTCAGTAGTTTTAAGATGTCATCTAATATAATATAATATATACATCATATAATATATTATACTATAATTTGCAAAAACTATAAGCGATTCCTATTTACTGTTTGAATGTTTTTAATTATAGTTAAGCACTGAAACTTTGGTTGACTGAACGATTAATTTGTTTTAAAGTTTTGATGCAATTTATTGAAAAGTTAGTTGAAAATTATGACACTTCTGACACTTACAGTATTTAGAAGTGCATTGAAAATGAGTGCTAACTTTATATAAATATATTGAACTGGGTATGCATTCTTATCTTACACACAGTATTGTCATTTTGCCTTTAATGGCAAAGAAACATGAGGAGACATGGGTTTAGGTCTGGCTGGTGTTGATGTGATGCTGTGTT
Organism: Camisiidae sp.; assembly: GCA_034696325.1. NCBI lineage: Eukaryota > Metazoa > Arthropoda > Arachnida > Sarcoptiformes > Camisiidae > Camisiidae sp. Next base: position 14,821 of record JAQFZT010000662.1, read on the forward strand.
TAGCACCAAATCCCAGTCTTCAGTATCGCGCTGTCATTTTGCGTGATATATCTCTTGAGTGGTTGAAGCAATTATTGTCTTCAGTTTTTCGTGAGGAATCCAAGATGCGTAACAGATTAAAGTAGTTCGTGCTTCACTTAACAAATAATCATCAAAGCAATAGCCTTTCAATATTACCATAGAATAACACTAAATTCAGTACAAACCCGGATGAAGAACAGCACTTCTTTGCTTAATGTAGTTTCAGTATGAAGTGGTCAGAAATTAATGCATTATCTATTAATAGATAGGATACAAGTAAATAAATAATTAAATAGCATTCATTCTCCGCAATAAATATTCTTTCAAATCAAATTTCTCAAATAGGAATTACGTCAAATCCAATTTAAAATGCATTTAAAAGCAAAAGTGTTTTAGTTGTTAATGAAAAAGAATAAATTAATTCTGTATTACATACCATATGAGTTAAAATTTAATATATATATAAGAATATAGTGATAATATCTATAGTAATAACATAATAATAATTGCAATCGATCTTCAGTTCATCTAATCTGTCACAGCTCAAAGTGGAATTGAGATCAATTCCTGTATTTTGTTTCATAAATATACCATTAAGTTTCCATCTCTACTAATCTTATACAAAATACAGAGCTTTTGCATGCATTACTCAAAATCAAATAATAATTTCATATGTTTCACACTTCAGTTCACTCATAATATCATAGGTTTTTAACTAATCTTTCATCTAAGAATAGGGTCAGATGAGTGGGAACCAAGAGATATATAGATAGTTTATAATTTGAATTTTCTATAATATCTATCATATAAGTCAATAAATACATGAACAATTTATGCTGACTTTACCTGTACTGAACTTAAATTTAAGTTATAGTTAATTTCATTAGTTTGAGCTCACATTCGATTATATCTAATTATTGTTTTAAATGAAATTTTGATGTGAAATCTAATTTACAATTTAAAAAACCAGATAAAGAGCTAAGGTTTTTATTTCCGTTCCATTAAATGTGAATTGAGTTTTTAAATCCGCCAAAGTTTTGATTCAAGTTGAAATCACTTGAAATAAGATTGAATACTAATGCTATAGAAATGGAATTCTTTGAAAGATGCAAAAAAAACTTTTTATACTTCTTTAAAAACTTAATGGACTTTTGGGAAATGTTTCAAATTTTATGGATTTTGAATGAATTCTCGATGAACTGAGTTAATAGAATGGCACTCATCTGATTATGTTAATTGATTAATCAATATATTGGGAATGAATAATTATTCTGTTATACTATGTGTAGCGGAAATATTATCTGAAAACTTCATGCTTAATAGACTCATTTAAATTTAAGCAAGTTTTTCGGATTGAAATTTTTTCATTTATTTACATAAATGACAATAATTTAAGCTTTAAATGTCTTCGTTTTTATTTAAACAACATTAAAACTTTTAAAGAAGAACAAAACTTTCCCGAAGAAAACAGAGTCAACGAACTGAAAGAAATCGACTGAAATGTTTGCAAAGCATAACATTCTGATAGCTTATCATTTAAATAAAAGTCTTTTAAAGCTTTTTATAAACTCCTACCAAATTTTTTGCATCAAGTTTTGAAATCCTATTTCATGTCATAACTCAAATGTTAAGCAACTATTCATAGAAAATTTGAGAATATCTTTTTTGAAAAAATTCACTTAAATAAATAAATAATAATTTTTTGTGAATTAAAATTATAGTACAGGAGGTGACAAATAAATGTTGCATAGGTACCGAAAACAACCAATAAGAGCCGGTTGTTATACTTTGGGTATTGTACTTCAATAAAAAGAATACACATGTGTTTATATATTTAAGTAAATATATCAATTGACCCTTAGATATAGCTTCCCGCATTCTTTTATTCTAGTTGCTATGCAACATTTATTTGTCATCTCCTGTACAATACTGTAATTAAGTGTTTGCACATAGGAGAAAATTAAGCTAAAAGTTTTGAAATAGTTACTTTGTAAGAAAGCATGCTTTAGGGATTGCAATTGGAATTGCATTACAATGCTTTTCCTATGTGCAAACACTAATTACAAAAGTTTATTATTGAATTTGAAACGAAAAAATGAAAATTTCATCTAAACATTTATTAATTAAAAGTTGTGGTCCAATAATACAAAAAACAAATACATGAAAGAAATCACATGAAATAGTTGAAGAACTGAATAGGTAATAGTGTAGTAAAAAGTGATTTGAAGTGAATGAGAAATATTAAAATTGAAAATTCATACATAACTTTCTTCAGAAGACATGGTTTTGAAAACATATGGCTCAAACTGTTGACAAGTGACGATATTGTGTTCATTTTTCTCTTCAGACACACATTTATAGTTTTTCTGATTGATATCACAATATTTAGGTTCAAATAATGGATTTTTGAGTGAAGTGCATGACATCGGAGGAGTTTCTTGATTATGAATAGTTGCGTTTGTGATTGCGGGAGAACTATTAGTATGTTGGGTGCGATGTAAACTGTTCTTAAGTGAGCTCATCACTACAGAACTGGTGGTAGTGTTAAAAGTTGAGTGACGAATTAGTAGTCTATTTCTTCTGCGACAGCACAACACTATCATGAAAGCATCTCTAAATTTAGAGCTCACGACTGCATATAAACACGGATTGAGCATTGAATTCACGTATAACATTATGCGACAAAAATAAAGTATATTATAAAATGCTTCCATTGATAATTCTTTAATCTGATCCTCAGATGCGATAATTAGCCATAAAGTCAATAATCGGAATGGTAAGAGGCAGATAAAAAAACAAGTTACGACCGCTGCCAACATAAATACAACCTGACGTCTAGCTCTCATTTGTATATGTTCTGAATTGCATGTTATGCGACCATCAGAATTGCATGTGATTCTATCATCGAGAATCAGTCTCTTTGTTATAACACTATATATGACAAGTAATACACATAATGGGGCCCAAAAAAATGCTGTCATAGAACCTAAAAAATAAATCTTTTGCCAATTTGTATTGGCTTTTGTGAGACAAACCGATACCAAACTTCCATCGATATAACGTGCTTCGGATAGTTCTGTTCCGAACAGTACTGGTATTGTTGCCACAAAAGCCACACTCCAAAGAATTATTATTATAACGATTGCTCTATGGATTGTACACTTATAGCCCGCTTTTAATGGCTTACAAATTGCGTAATACTATGGAAAATGCAGTCGAATAAGAAAATGATTGTGAGAGAATGAGCTCAACTTATCCTCACAAAAAATCGCCTATAGAAACAAAAAAAGTTCTATTTCTTTATGTTATGTTCGCTCTATTATATTATGTAATGAGTTATTCGAGTCATGTTTTTCCTCATTGTTACTTATGAACTAAAATTGAATCTCATTCATGGATTAGATCTAGATATAGAGCATCATAACGTCGTAACAACTTTTTTTGTTGCTCTATACGATTTTAGGGAGACTTAAGATTTTCTTACTCTTTCAAAAGAAATAGCTAGAATGGTAAGTATGGACCCGTGCGCCACCACCAACTCCATAAATGGCACAAATCGACCTTAAGTATTAACAAACATATTACATGTTTTTCATCATTCGATGCTATACATCAGATAAGTATCATCAGACAGTATCTATCAGCTATCTATCACTTTTCACCCATGAAGTTGTTGTCAGATATTTCTTACTCTACTCTTATTTATTCTAAAAATAAATACTCAGTCAAATAACTAAATCACATTTTTTATTCAATAATTTATTTTTATAACGCATTTAATACATTATGAAAAGAGTTTATTGTAAACAAATAAACAAATATAAGGGATTTCAATATGAATGATGATTTCTAAATTGAATACTTGAAGCCCATATCAAATATTCAATTTGTCTTTTAGTTTATGAATCAAAATTAATCCTATCAAATATTCTGATCAGTTATGATGAAAGATATCTCTAAAGTACTGAATCAACACAAATTTGTTATTTTTATTTCTATTCTCCACGAGTGAAAAATTGCGTTAACCTTTTTGGAAAATAAGTTATCATAAACATAATTTACTTTAGAATTATTGCTTTAGTAATAAACAAGTTTAGAGCTGACAGTTATGATTTTGATGGCGGTTATAGTGATGTTTAGTGCAAGTGATTACACAAGTTTGTCCTGTTATTGTTTTCACAAATCACATATTAAAAAAGACTAAAAAAGCTTATTTCCGGGTTTTACACTTTCACAGAAGTTCATTAGCAGCTAATGGAAGTTTGTGTTGATTTTTTTTGAAGCGATCCCACATTAGTATTTTGATGTTAAATCTAATTCAGATTTTTAATTTACATAATCAATGAGTTAAACACCTGTTACTGCATCTTTTCAGATCGTTCTCATTAAGTCATGTGAATATGCATTTTAAAAGCTCATAAACTTTTTTCATTCAAATCATATTAAAACAAGAATAGGGGATAAAATTCAAATCATATTTTCTTAAAAGCTTTGTTCCGATAAATTGAGTTTTCAGTTCACAATTTTTTCAATACAAACTCCTTATAATTATATAATAAATTCAAATTCTGGTAATAAAATGAAATTTATTGTATTTTTTTCCAATGAAAATAAACTTAAACGAGTTGCAAAAATTTGAGATATAATCATAAATAAATTAATTTAATTTTATGAGTAATGAATGAGCACAAAATTGCACATTCATGTGATTTATTAGATAAGAGCCGGCTTTTAAAGCTGGAGTTGACTGCTATTTCGTGCCGTTAATTATATTTTTGGCTTAACTTATGTTAAAGAACTTATAGATAAACTTTTCGATTTGTCGTTCATGTCTGTCTTTATCATGCATTGCAATTGTCAATGTTGTTAATGATTCAATTCTAACGATCAAAAACATTCAGAATTTCAGTTGTAAATTAAATTCAAAATTATTAATGGCTGAAAATAAGTCATCAAATAAATAGGATTAGTTTCAAATTCTATTCACTTTTTCTAATCATAAAAATTCCTGTATTAGGTTTAGCTTTTACTGAAGATTGAATTTTATGAAATTCTGGAAAATTTTAACATTTCATTTAAAGAGAAATTCAAAGTATTTCATTAGATTTTAATAGTGTGGGAAATGGTATTTCGAAATCTCTATTTTTTAACCGAAAAATAATCTGCAAACAGATTAAGTGATAACTGCATTCACTTATTTTACTTGATTATTACAGTGCGAGTCGTGTTTTGAAAAATTACACAAATCTTTTCAATCTCTTTGAAAAAATTTAAGTAATTTATAGTAAATTCTAGTAAGCTTTTAAGACAAGATATATAATTTCAATTCTCTTGTCTATTCAAAATTGTATCTTAAATTTAATTTACTTTATTTTACTTAAATTTACCTTAATTTTTAAAGTAATTCTAAAGTTGACTTAATTTTTGAAAACAAGTATTGAATAGCAATAGTAATCTAAAGAATGCAATGCATGAAATATATTTAGATTTGAAATTTTTTTGCTTGAAATTGATTGAGTTAATTGAATTTGAAGTTTTGAGGTTTCGAACCGACACATACCTTCAATATTTAAACAGCAAATTAAAGTTTCCATTAAATTTATATCAGTATTTGCAGCTTAACATGAAAAGATGAAAAAAGATGGAGTAGTTTTTTCATTGATCTATTTTATGATCTGTTAGGAAAAAACTCTCACTTAAGTTAATAAATGCAAGAGAAGAGCACTATTTATAGCAAAATAACTACAAGTTATTCTTACTCTCTAGTCAGTTATCTTTTAGTACACTTTATCCTCTGATAGCTCATGTAAATTCATGGAAGTGAATGAGTCTGATGAGGTTTATACACATATTCGAGTTTTGTATTTGTAATTTTTATTTTTAGTCTGTTTGCGGCGCTAAACAAGAAATTCACGGGCATGTCATCCAAAATTGGTGCTTCACTTTGTGACCCCCCAACTGGATATTTGTAGCTTCGCTAAGAAAACTACAACTTGTCATAATTTGAGTGATAGTATAAAAGTAGTCATAACGATTGTCATCAGTAACAACCCAAAGGATTTATTTTGCTGTATAATTTTATGTTCATATTTATTATTCCAAAATTACAAATTATTTATAATTAATCAATTAAGACCAAACTTGGCCAAGGGGTGGTTAGGCTAGAGTTTACTTTTTATTTTACAAATTTTTGCTTAATTCCAAGTTCATTGAATCAAATTTTAAAGCAAAAATCAATAATTTTGAGTCTGATCTCCAATATAAAGTATAAAACTTCTTATATGAGACATTCATATAGTCGATAAAACATCGATAATGTCAAGTCATTTATTGAAATACTTTATCTGATCGACATTCAAATAATTTGTAATTTTTAAACAACAAATCCAAACAAAAATTCTCAAAAAATTATCCCATTTTTAAACTAGTAAATGAATTGAACCCAATAGAGATTGATTTGAACGTTAATGTTTGGATTGAATGAATTAATATAAAAGTGAGTTGAGTGACGTTTTGTTAAGTTGGATGATTCAAATTGTCTCTATTTAATGGGAGAATTGAATAAAGTTTAAGTAATTGTAAATTTTCGGCTGACTATTCTGGTTCGGACGGGTTGGACAACAAGCCCTCAAAAGTGGGCGGGTGTTCTGGACCTTTGCACATGTTTATTTTGAAGTTGTTCTCTATAAGCACATTCAATATAAAGAGGACGAACTGTAATATAAATTCATTTTTAACGAATAAAAATTGAAGAATTAAAATCTATGAATAAAAATCCATAACTAGATTAGAGCCAATGTTTCTTTTTAAAAATTTGTTATTTTTTTTAATCAAATAAACGAATCTTAAAACGATGAGCTTTGTTTGATTTGACATGCGATGATTGCTTATACACTTTATAAGCATAAAATGTTTGCTTAAGAAATAAGTCTTGCTATCGAATAGAGAACATCATTCA
>JAQFZT010000663.1:0-21774 GCA_034696325.1 Camisiidae sp.
TTTTATTTCAATATCAAAGTTAGTTTAATCACTCTGATAAAAATCAAAACCTTGCCTTTTGGTGTAAGTCTATAATTACTAACAACTGTTACTCAATAGTTAGTATTGCTTTTCTATGTTCGTGTCAGACTTATCATACCTCAAAGGAATGAATTCCTCGATCAGTGCTCACTCGTGAGACTCAACTTAATGTTATTACTGTAACACAACTTCTAGTTGTGGTGTATTTCAAGAACTGGTCACAAACTCATTCTTTGACTGCCAGCCATTCAAGTTTTATATCTTTTCCAGTTATTCTTTACTACCAGAAACATGATTCAAGGAAAACAATCAAAGCTTTAAACCCGATTTTTTCTTTGCATGATTCTGATTAACTTTCATCAATTCAAACCTAATTGTTTTAATTGCTTTTTATAAATGAATTTTTGTATCAAATTAGTTTCTCAACGACTTTGATCGATGTTTATTTGTTATATAATATTTAAAGTTGTTATAACTTTATTGTTTCTTATTTGAAATTTTCTGAACAATTCAATAAAATGGCAATTTTTCATCGAAACTCATCCTAATTGTGTGAGTTTAGTGTATCAAAGAATTTGGAATTTCAGTTAAAATATCGAAATAATAAAATTTAAATCAAAACTTTCGTTCGAAAAGAATTCAAGTTGTTTTTAAGGATTTGCTAAGTTTAAGTATTTTGGTTTTCAGGGTCATCACTAGTTAGTATGTGCGCATACCTAAGAATCATACTTTTCAATACAATTATGCTTCAAAAAGATAAGTGTTAGGTATGCGCACATACTAACTTGTGATGACCTGCAACCTTTTTCTTTCTTTGACCTTAAAATAATGATTATTGAAAGTTCATATTAGTTAATAAAAATTTGAATTATTCGACAAATTTATGAGTATTTTAAAACAAGTTTTTGAATTTTCATAATTATTATTGTAATTGAGAAATTTTAGGATCATATAATTTAATTATTGATTGCACTGCATGAAGTTCAATGAAAGTAGTTCTCACCGTTTTATTTTTAGTCAAATACATTATGCATAATATTTTCATTAAATTTCAAAGCTAATTCGGCACAATTCAAATCTTTTGATACTAAACCTAATTAACTAATGATTTTTGATTGCACTGAAAAATTTAATTAACTGTTTTAATCTAATTCATTCAAAATAGATTCGTTCCATCCACTTTGACATCATTCGAGTTTCTATTCGAATCGATTTTTCATATAAAAGAAGAATATCTTGAAAGAAGAAAAAATATATTTCTATTGCATTATTACATTTGAAAGTTACATTTATTACAGAGCATCATTGTAAATTCATTCTCTGAGAAATATAATTCGATGAAACATTTTCAAAAAATGAGTTATACCCAAAAACTGCATTTTTGAAGTTTCACAACAACCTAAGGACTCAACAAATATTTATTCCAAACAAAATATTGAGAATTTATATAGAGTCATAGGATATCTTTAACGACTCGTTAACCCTTCAATTTATTAAAATTTCAACAGATGAAGAAACGCATTCTAAAAAAATTTAAAAATGAGATCTTAAGTTGAACTTTTTAGCTATTTTGAACACTAACTCATTATTTCTCGTTAAAATCTCATTATTTTCTATTCCCTATAAACGAGTTTCAAAAATTTAATCAGTTTTGTGATAAGATTATCGAAAAAGTTAAGGAAATTTTATGACTCGATGTTTATACTTATTTGTAAGAAATACATTTTCTTATAAGCCTATCGTTATTTCCAGACCTCAAAACACATCTTTGGGAATAAAGATTCAAATACTTGAATTGTATGACAAAATTATACATTTGCAAACTGTTTATTTCACTGTATATTCAGAACTTTTCTTATTGATAGATCAATATTTCACACAAAAATGGATTGTTTGAATTTTAAGTAAGGCTTTATTCATGAAAAATAAACATGAAAGGAATACATTTTTACGAATACATTTAAAAATTGAATGAATTGTAATAAAAGTTGATACCTGTAACATAATCTTCTGAAGAGAGCATATCTTCTTTCTTCAATTGAAGGATAAATTTTTATGAAACCTCTTGTCCTGTTAATTATTATACGAAGACATTTTAAAAATCAATTGAATTTAAGCTAAAACTTTTTTAATAAGCTATTATTGATTCAGAAGACAAATAGATTTCGAAAAATACAGACTTCAATGATAAATGTATAAACTTTACGAGTTCTCAATAACTGTCAAAAATTTGATATATGTTAGCGCAAAGAGAGTCACGATATCGAATTTCGATTTCATATTTTAAACTATTCTTCAGATTATATAAGGTTAGTTCAAAAGTAATGTTGACTTCGCTTTACGGAAGCAACAGAAATGTCATTTTATTCGAAAAATACATCAAAAGAAAGCGAAATCAAACAGAATTATAAAAAGCGAAATTGAAAGAAAGCGAAATACAATCGAAATTATAATCTTGAAAGCAAAGTGACAGATTTCAATTTTATCATGAAATAATTGAAAGGCAGACATGTCTAATCCTTTTTTGTTTGAAGATTATTTAATGAAAATCCAGAATATAGTGAAATATTTGCTTTTCAATTGTGGAAACTGATGAAATTGTCATTGAAATAGACTTCCATCCGAATAAAACTATCATTACATGCCATTACATGCCATGCCTTAAAACATTTAAATTAATTGAGTATTTTAGAGACCAGTTGATAATTACATTGTTTACAGTCATCAGTATTCTTGACACATGACAGTGAAAATAGATTAATCAATTTCTACTGCATTTAGTCTTTTATTCAAATTTAGGTTATATACATTTAAACGAGTTTTCCGCTTCTTTCTAATGCTAATAACTAATCAACTAATGACATAAATATTATGAGAAATGAAAAGAATTCGAACGGGAAGTCATTCGCTACAATTTACATACTTTGCATAATGTTTCATATTCAGAATGTGTAATACAACCGTAAGTGCATTGAATATTAACTGTTCAGTTCAATTCATTTCGTACCTGTACATTCAAATCAAAAAATACTTCTATTCTAACTTATAAATAATTTTCGAATTAATGCTATCGAAAACACATATTTCAAAATTATCATCAAAAATATAACTTAATAGCTGTAAATGCAATTTGAAAATTTGATGCATAGATCACTATCAACGTGTGATTTAAGTTTTATAAAATGATCTCTTCTATCTCATTTAACAGCACAAAAGTCTCAACTTATCAAGTCTAACGTTTAATAAAAATAAGAAAGAGATATTAAACCCATGAATTTTTAATTCTTCACTAAAAGTTTTGATCGGAGTCTCATTAAGTTATATTGAAATAGTCTTATCAACATTTAATAACTTGATATTTGTTGACACGAAAATCTATACTTGTAGATGTTTTTCGTTATCGAACTGAAACGCTATAATTTAAATAATTTGTGAATATTAAAATTTCTGATTAAGACATGTTTCAAAAATATGACATTTTTGAATATGCAGAACGTTAGGTGAATAACCGATTCTTAATGATAATCAAACATTTTATTTATCACGTATATATTGTAGCACAAAAGCACAAACAGATAGCTTATTGATGTACTAAAAACACATTCTCTCCAATACTTCCCTCGGATTTCATTTTTAACCATTTTTGAAATGTGAAATCAAAATTAACATAACTTGTTGGTTGTATTGCATGTTATATTCGAGGCCTCTTTCATAAGGTGAATGATTCAACAATTCTGTGTTTGCTAAATGATAAAAGTTAAAAAATTTGTGAGCTTTGAGCTCAATAAATGTTGTTGAATACCCCTCTCCGAGATTTGTTGCATTCAGAAATGTCAGAATAATTTTTTCAAATAAACTTGAATTTCTAATTTTAAGTATTCATTTTTGGGTCAAATCTCATGAATTTTAAAATTTTAAAAAATTAAACGTGAAAACAACGAGAATTGTTAAATGAAATTGGATTAAAGTTTGAAATATTTATTACTTTTTCTTATTAATATCTAAGAAAAGATTGAACACAAATGCTTGAGTCAAGTTATTCAAGTAAATGAGAATAATTTCTAATTATATTTAGAGGAAATTTGAAATTTAAATTTATAGAGAAAATCATATATTTAATTGGGTGTAGGAAACTATTGACCATCTTTTAAGATCATTGTATCTAAAAAGAGAAGAAAAAAAATTGAGGAAAAGAGAACGAATTGATTTAAAGGAAAATTGTATTCAAATTGTCATTAAAAATACTATTCAACTTTAGGTTGTAATAAATTAGCAATAGTTGTGTCACAAGAGTTGATTCAGATAACATATTAAGTTAAAGTTCTTTTGAATGGTTTCAAATAAACTCAAAGTTCTCAATCACTTTTTAATACCTGTAAAACTATATGTTAAATAGTATTCATCTTATTAAGTATTCTAATGTTTAATTGTTAACCCTTGAAAATACAGTATAATCTGTTATCTTTTCCTAAATCAAGTATTGCTTTTATGGCACGTCTGTACTATATTACTAATTGACGCATTTCTCAAATATTTTATATCTTTTTATTTTTACGAAACACATTCAGTAGAAAAAAGGCAATTTTCAATACTTTATCATTTAATTAACCATTCAATATAACCAAAGATTTTTCAAATAAAGTGACTATTCATCAATCAAATGAATAAAGTTGGATTTTTTATCATTTTGTTTGAAATTGGATGTCAATGGGAGCTCAGCATACTTTCACAACTTTAATCATAATACATGTTTGAAAAGAAATATTTAAAATAATGTTCTACTGATCTAATATCCATTATAGAGAGTGTGTGTGTGAGAGAGAGGTCACAATTTTTATTATTCAGATTTAAAGTGGTCTTATTTTTTGTTTCAGATTTAAAAGAAAGCTTTGGTTTCACGCTCTCCACCCATGAATAAAGAGAAAATCAATCAGAAAGATCTAAGAGATTCTTGTGGTTCAATATAATAAAAGTGTCACGTTCTTAATTATTGCGCAAAACTCGCTTCATTGTTATCTCTTTTATTTTTTTCTACCTGTTTCGTGTTTTCACGTTAACTAACAATTATTATTATTATTATTATTGCAAATAAGTTTATCAAACCTCAGACTAAATAAATAATAATGACATTCATTCACGTCTTTTGTTCAGTTTAGTGGTTTATATAGTTATTAAAAACTGTATCAATTTCGTCCTTCGCTTACTTTAGTTAAGATTACATTGTTAAGTAAAAATATTTAACTTATTTAACTTTTTTATTAGTTTCCTTGACATTATTTTTCGTTATATATTATTTTTTTGCTGACATTCAATTTTTCCAGATTTCTTAACTTTAAAGTTTTCAAATCTCAAGGAAATTTTACTATAAAAATAGAAACAGTTTATGTATTAAGGTATATAATTTGAAATCGCGTTCAACTTAAATTGCATGAGTGAACGCTAATCCTATATCTCATATAAATAAATTAATATAAACACAAGTTATTACTTTGTCAGCTACACTTCGTTTCGTCTTAACTCATTTTGTCCTAAAACCTGTTTCACTACCCCAAGTGGCCTTGAATTCAACAATGAATTACTCTGAACTTTGGAATACCCATTTGCCATTCCAGTTAACACATTATTAATTAAAGACAATCTTGAAGTACAACTTCTATTTTTGCATCTCTAATAATATTTTCCATTGTATGAACTATGTTTATTACAAATGTTATTATCATAAACCGCTGAATCAATTGATTTTGATAAAATAAAGTGAATTCTTCATTATAATTGAAAAAATTAACAATGTATTCAAAAGAATAGAATGTAAATTATTTCAGGTTTCAAAAGTTATTTTAATATTATTTCATCTGCGAGGGTCAAGCAGTTTAGTCCTTAGAGATAACTCTGGTATTGATATTTAATTTAAATGAGTAAAATAACTTGCCTTCAAAGAGAAAACAGGTCTTTCTCATAATAATTCATACAATTCATGAATTAAATTTGAACTCTATTTCTTTAGGGTTTAGTTTATTTTTCAGTTTGAAGATGCGATAATTTTTCAAGGAATACTAGTAATTTAGGAGAGTGAATTAGGTTTGAGTTTGGACAAAGGAATTCGGACTAAACGAAGTGCCCCCATTATTTTTGGTCATTATTTGAAAATTAAGACAATCAGCAAATTTTGATTTCTCACTATTAAATTTTTACTTTGAATTGCTTGTTTCACGATTGCTTTCTAACCAAATAATTCATATTTGAACACATTATAAATGATGCAGAGATTAAGAAATACGACAAAAAACAGTTCGATTGAAATATTGCATTCATGAATGTTTTCCCAATACTTTTGGGTTTTACACAATTTATTGCTTATTAACTCTTGCATTAAGATAAACACTCTCAAAAGCAAAGTCTCAATACAAGTTTTTTCAATTTAATAATAATAAATTTTAAGATGTAGTAAATTAAATGTAAAAAGAGTTTTGATTAAATGAATCATTTTCTAATTAATGCTATAAATACACGATAATTTGCTTGTTATGTTCTTAATAAATGGTTAACAATGAATCTAAACGAGTTTCATAAGAATTTTTATGAATGCATACGAAAAAAGTAATTCATTTGAAATCAATATGAATTTTAACTCAAAATCATGATTATATGGGCATAAATATTAAATAATTACAAATAAATTGCAATATTAAGAAGAGAACGTTAACCTTTATCTCATCAAACTTTAATTATTGTTGATGGCAATGATTGGCAATGATTGGCAATGATTGGCAATGATTAGCTTGTATTATGTTTGAATTGCTTACAGCGTTTGCTTTTATGAGTCGCTTTTTGACATTTGCTTTCTATTCTCACACATTTTCATTTGAACATTAAATCAAAGATTCCGATATGAAGAAAATTGTAATGCATTTGCCTTTAAGGTTGAATTGCCATCATTTCTCAAAGACTTGATCCACGACAATATTCATTATGTTTAGGGCTCACATTAAAGGAATGTCTTTCAAACTAAAGGGTCAACTGTTTAAGCTTTAATCCTGTTATGTTAACATTTTTCAAGAAATGCTATCCATTTCCTTCTCTTCGTGGCATGTAATGAGAGAAATTGTATATTTTGTCATATAATTCAATGTCAGTCAATCATTTAAATTCACTAAATTTAGAGTACAATCACATCAACTTATGAATAGTTATTATTTTTTAAAAATTAAATATATATTTTATCTGTAAATTTTATTATTTGTAATGTAAATATTACTTTTATTGCAATAGATTTAAATTGTTTTTTAAATTGTAAACTTATGTTTGCATTTTTACATGAAATTTAGAGCAATTCGTCATCTGATAACTCTTTGACACAATATAATAATTTTTTTTTAATGATAAGATATAAAAGTTTATTGTTTTTTTGTGTAACTTTTTTGGAGTGTTTACTTTTAGATCGTTGTTAGATAATAGTTTTCATGATAATTAACACACGAGTTGGCACCAAAACTCTTGAATTATACATTATGAAGAACTTAAACCAAATATACGTGCTATAAGTAAGACATGTCATTGACTTTATAATGAAATAGAGTTAGTTGACTCTTCATTTGACTTTATTCAAGTAGCTCTTATAAAATAATTAACTTTCAGAAAATACAAAAACTCTAAGAAAAACTACTCAAAATTATATGAATAACTTTTTTTCTTTCTAAATAGAGTAGTATTTTATATATTTTTTCCCTCATGAGACTTCAAATTGACCATTTATAATGGTTAGGCCCTTAGTTTTTCATTTTTCTCGTTATCTTCTTTTGAAAATAATTTGAGTTAATTAGCATTCTGTGCGTCATTTTATTTTTAGCTGTTTGTTAAAAATTTTGATCACTTCAATGAGTTAATTAGTCTGTATAAAAATAAGTTGTTATTACTTTTTATAAGAAGTGACAGCAATAACATTAGGTTTTGTTCTTTCAGATAATTAAACTTTCAAACAATTAGAATACTATTATATCAATTATGTATTTATCTTCACATTACATACATTTTTGTGTTCAAAAGTTGTTTACTGTATTAAATACTGAATCAAACACCAGTATAATGAATATCATCTAATATTTTCGTAAGTTTTCTAAACTCCCAGTTTTCAAATTTTCTATATTTGTTCAAGAAATTAATGATTTTGTTTCCTTATAGAAAGAAAAACTATTTTTCTACTATTGTTTTCTTAAAAGGTGATATAAATGTGATTAAATCATAGTCACTGAAAAAACAAATTTTTGATAAAAAAATATGTGTGAGATCATTAATCATGTCGTGAATCTAAAAATTATGAATAATTTTGTATTGTGTTGTATTTGTATAAAATCAGTTATAATTTGTGTTTATACTAATTTCTTAGGTGGAGAAGAATGCAATTGTTTATCTGGTCTTATCATATACCGCATTGTTCTCAAGCATTATTATAATTAAGTGTAACATTAAATAAAACAAAATCATTGAGTATTTGCATCTTAAAAATAGCTTAAAATAATTCTCGTAATATATTATTTGATTTTCGATCACAAATAAAATAAATTGAATATTTTTTAGTAGAAGTTCACCTTAAACTAACTTATTTTCAAAGCTTTTCTTAAATGCCTTATCTGTTTTTGATTTAAAAAATTGATAAAACCAGAGTGTAATTCAATTCGAACTTTCATTTACTATCGAAAATAAATATCTGTTTAAAATGATGATAAGATTCACATTAACTAATAGTTGACATTTAGATTTTCACTAAAATCTTAAAATTCTTCACTTCAGAGTCAGACAAGTTTAGAACTAATACAGTATGAGTTTTAAGTGGCGATGTATAGGAGCCTTGAATAAAGCTCATTAATTGGTTGATCGGATTTTTTACATGCACAAAACCGGTACAGGTTTTCACATTAAAGGGGAAATAAACAAATGTTTATAAACAAATAAATTAATGTGAAATTCAATTTAAAAGTGCTTTAAATCAGTTTTAAATAAATTAATTTAAAAATTAGTTCAATTAAAAATTATAATGTCGAGAGATAATCGACTTTATTCAGATGAAGAAAAAAAAGAATGGATTGAACTTTCCTACATTTCGAAGAAAAGTTCATATGAAATATCAGCGATTTTCGGTCAAAGAAATACCGAAAGAAAACCAAGCCCTTTAACCATCCAAAGATTAATTAATAAATTCAAAAGGACTGGATCGGTTGCCAACATCAAGAAACCTGGACGACCTCGAGCATTGTTTATAATTACTTATTTATATTTTTAAAATTTATTATTGCAATAAAGTAAAGACTTCCATTTGAAAATTTCTACTGTACTCATTTATTACTTCCCTATACATCGCCACTTAAAACTCATACTGTAGATTTGGCTCTGAATGGTATGACCTGAAAATTTGATTAATTTTTAGACTTATTTGACATTTATCTTGAAGAAAGCTTTTAGACTTCATTTTTATAGTTAATAAAAGTTCAAAATCTTTTACAATTTGGTTTTACTAACATTTTGATGAAAAACCTCAGAAAGAAGATAGCAATTAAGAAAACCTCTGAAAATAAATTAGTTTATGGTGAACTTTTACTAAAAAATATTCAAATTAACAGAAAGAAAGTTTCAGAGAATTAATTTTTAAAAAATGCTGTTCTTGATGTAGACTCTCTTATCTTAATGCTTACTTTAATCTCAATTTATTTTTTGCATTTGATTATTTAAAATGCCATTTTAATATAATATACAGTACAGTACCTGTATTTGGATTAATGTTACAACTAGTTCTTACTTTTGTGAACCAAATCCAGTCATAAATTTATCTCAATTTTCTAGACCAAACCGAACTGAAGCCCCTGAATCCCAACCAAAATCGAATCAAACCTGAAAATTTTGACCGAAACCAAACTCTAACCGAAACAAACCCAGAACCAAACAAATTTAATGTATAAGAATTATAAATAAGTTTTTTGTGATATACAGTGAAGGAAATATATATATATAACACGGGGGGTTTTTTCTAAATTAATTTAAAACCAAGTAAGATGTCTTAATTAAATTTCATGAGCAGGTGTTAACGGTGAAGACGAACAAATATTTTTCCCTCTTATGACATAATTTTTGATAAAACGTGTATTTTCGGGAAAAATTCAGTTTTACTCTGTAACTGTAGGAAATAAATATAGTACGTGTTTGTGACTAATTAAGTGGTAAAATTGATAAATCTTACCTCAAAATGCTTTAAATTTACTTAAATTTGTGGGAAATCATAGTTAAATTGGTTTCTCACAAACACATGCTATACTAATTTCCTACCCTTAAGACTAAATTTTTCGAAAATGACACGTTTTATCAAAATCTATGTGATGAGACCTCAAAATATTTGTTGATCTTCCCGCTAAAATAAATTCAAATAAAACAATTGAATGACTTAAAATATGAAATAATTGAAAAAGTACCAGTTTTGCATCAATAAATAACATCTTTTCAAATTTATAAATATCAAATTTAATTCTTTTCTGCATAAACTTGGAATAAGTTTAAAAAAGTTTGGATATTTTGATTACTAAGAACCAGTTGCCAAGTTACTCACAACTGAACCAGAATCAAACTAATACTCCAATTGGGAACCAAATCGAACTGAGCCAAACCCATTCGAACTAGAACTAATTACAATATTAAGGCATAGAGAATGCTCTCTCTCTCTCTCTCTCTCTCTCTCTCTCTCTCTCTCTGTCAGCCTCATAGGATGTCTGTTCTGTCTCGACTTAATTACAATCAAATTATTGATTTAAATACAATTATATAATGAGAGGACATCCAAAAAATTGCTTATCCGAATAAAAGAGTAGTTCTTGAATATTTTATTCATACTTTTCTCATTATTTAAATTATTAATTTACTGTATTATTGTATTGATCACAAAAAAAAGTTTCACAAATTAAAAAAAGCTGTATCAGAGAATTAATTCATATTAAAACTGTATGGAAAATAAGAAATTGAAAATAAATGTTTTTGAAAACTTTTACCAGAAAATTGTCGTTAACTAGAAAAGTGCAGACACCAAAATAATACGAGAAATTTCAAATGACAACTTGTCTGAAAACGTGTGAAATGTTTGACAAAAAATTAGTACACAATCGAAATTAACTTTAATTTGTGAGAAGTTTTACATTGTGATGAAGGAAAAGTATGAAATAATTGTATTCTTAAAATTTGAGCCCTCCAGTGGAGAAATCTTAGGTCAGGCTCAGATCTGAAATTACATTGACTCATGAATTTAACACAATTAGCGATATGTGTAATTTTGAGTGGCAATTATTATCAAATAAAGTTTGATCTCAATAATCCTTTTAACAAAAGTTTATTTAATACTTGTGATGAATATAATTAGGGAATTACAAGTTAAAAACTACTAGAGCATCCCATATATCATTCATCACTGCAATTCAATTGAATCTGTGCTCTATTTGAATAAAAATATATTCACTTCATAAAGCAGTTTAAATTATTCTAAATATTTTTTAAATAGTTGATTGAGTTACATGAATAACGTTTTCATCGATGAAGATGTGATTTGAATTGGAAAAGAGTTTTCAAATGCCTTACATTAAAACGTGATAAATTTATCAATAAGAGAAACTTTGTTTAAAAATAGTTTATATTATAACTCGTTGTGTTGTAGTCAATCAATTATGAACTTAAATGATGCGCAAATTTGACCCGCAAATTATGCTTTTTTAATTTTTGCAACAACTAAATTCAAATCACAAATTATAAAATTTTTCATTTTTTAGTAACAGACAGATAGAAATGAACAATTCAGATTCAATTCACGAGTTCTTCTCTAGGTTTAACTTCTCAGTCTTCGTATGAAATTACTTGTTTACTATTATTATAACTTTTGTTATTGTTTTGTTTATAGTTTTCATGAGTAATAGTTTTTGTTTAAAAGTGTCATACCTTAGAGTCAAACTTCACTAATGGCCTAAAGTTGAGTTGAGTTCTAATAAACTGTTTTCATTTCACTAGACCTTTTCATCAATTTATTAGAACTGAACTTAACATTAAGTGATTATTGAATTTTGGCTCTGAGGTGATGCCTATGTTATGACACTTGAATACAAAAACTTTTGAGTGCATTTCTACTTGATATATCCACCCAAAGGGAAGGACTCGCGAAATGAATCTCAATTAAGAAAAACTTTTTTAATAAACACAAAGTCTGAGATTCGGTGGTCTAGTATTTAAGGCGTCCGACATGTAATCGGAGACTCATATTTTATATTTATCAAAAAAAGGTTTAATAAACATCTATTTCTATGTCTCTTAAGAGTTAAGTTTAAAACGATTGAAGAAATGAACGCTCGTTTGCATTGACTACGGATTTAAAAATCCTAATCTAATTAAAATATGAAATGAGAGTTAAAAATAAACTTCAACAATCAAGATCTCAATAAAAAAATAATTAGCAGAATAAGTTATTCAATAAAGCTGTTGAATGTCTAAGTAATTACTAGTTTGTGTTATATGATTGAAATATTTTCAAAACTTGTTTTAATAACGAAAAAATTTGTGAAGCGTTTTGGCATCGGTTATGAATATATGTACATAATTCAAATCAGTAAAGAAACTATGAAATTTTCAAAATTATTATTTTCAGGAAGTTCTGTGAGAACTAATTGCTATTCAATACATATTCCTATTGAGGAAAAACGAACGTTCCTATGAAATAGTTTAAACTTGAGTTTAGTCTTGAAGACAATGGCTCAAGGTTTCAATCAATTAATATATTAGTTCGAATGAAATTTAGGTCAAAGAGTTGTAAATGTCACTAATTTTATAAATTAAAAACTAATTAAATCTTCGGCTATTTTGTTTGATTCAAATTATTGTTAATTCATGTAAATGTTCTTTTCAATTACCTGAGGATAAAGAAAATAAATCGTATTTTCTAGAGGAAGTCTAGCCTAATCTTCTAGTTTCAAATCAATTTCAAAAACCTCTTATTATCAAATGATTTTTTGATGGATTTTCAGATTTCCCGATTATAAAGCTTAATGAAACTTGTATTTATCAACTTTTTTATTCTTAAGAATAAAGACAGAATGCAAAGATCGTAAAAGAATTTCATTATTGAAAATTGAAAAAATACTGGTTTCAGTTTTTAGATTTGACACGTGACACAGTTAACGGCTAAAGAATTTCATTAAAATCAAAAATACTTGAGTGTAAGACATGTTTTTAAAATGAAAAACATATAACTTGTAAACATAAAGAAACTGTCATTTATTAGTATTAAGTATACAGATTGCACTCAAGCATACAATACAATAGCATTTAAAATAATACAAATGAATCAAAGTTTGGGAAAGCGATAGAGTTAAGAGCATTGGGACAGTTAACCATAGGTTAGAGACCTGTCGCGGACTCCAAATCTTTTGATTCATACTTTAATTAATGAAAACAATATTTTCTTTTTAGTAGTTTTCTTTGATAATAAAAAAATAGTGAAATCTAATACTAAATAATTGATAATTGTTTTGACTGAATAATAAAGAGTAAAATAAAACTATTCCAATTATAAAACAATTGAGTGCTAAGTAATTCTTCAATTCAAAGCATAATAGTATTTATTTCCATGAATTTAAATTGTGATATCAATTGCAGAGCAATGGGATCAGCTAATTGTTGAAAACATTTTATTTTATTGAGCTAAAAATACGTTAAATTAATCTTTAAATTTAATGTAAGGGTACATCATTATAAGGGTAAGGGCACTGTATATCAGGTAGTGGTGGGTATTTTCGAGAAATGAGTTTCTCGAGTCTCGAAAATTTATTTGCCTCGAGACTCAAGTCTTGGTCGGGTCTCGACAGAGTCTCGAAATTCTCGATTTTTCAAAAACATGAAAAACTTAATTTAGTTTTAGAGCATTTGATTGTTGATTTCTAAATGCTTAGTTATAAACAGTAGTTAATGGAGTGTTTGTAGTTTTTAGTCAAAAATTGGAGTACCGGTATATTGACTTAATTCAGTTTTAAAATTTCTAACTAATTTCCATTTCTCTATCAAACTTAGAAATATTAGATAAAAATTTAACATGTTTTCTGAAATAACTATCAAATACAGGGATGAAAGTTCTAGAAACCAATTTCAAGACCCGATCGAGTCTCGAGGTTTCTCTCTGTCGAGACCCGATACCCAGCTCTAATAACAGGTCATGTATTCCATGCTTTTGTGCAAAATAAATAAATATCTTCCTTCTTTCTGGTGGTATTATAACTCGTGGATATAATACCATAGAGTGCAATGCAATGTAATAGAAAGTTTGCTCTCTTCACAATTAAGACTTGTCGCTGAGCTAATTGTGTGGCTGCACATGCATAATGATCATTTTTTTGACATGTACAAAAGTACGAATAAAGCGACATTGCGTCTCAAATGTGAAGAGTGTCAACTTTCTATTACATCGCATTCTAAATTATACATAAAATGTATTTCTTTCAGCTCTAGTAATCATACGTTAAAATAATAATTTAAATTGTTTTGAAAAATTGTGGCATTTTCTCAATCCATAAGATGTCCTTCAGTTACGTTACGCACTGCTCAACAATTGAAGATTTATTAAAACAGAAGTATTCTGTGCGTCATTCTCAACAACAACACATTGATCGGTCGTTCACAAGTTAAACATATTAAAGTGACAACTCATAAATTTAAAAGGATGTAATTTTAGGACTATACGTATCGTTTTAATTTTTTTTAAAGTAATCAAAACAAAAATAATTATATTATGACTGAATCGTGATTCGTATTCAGTGGACATTACTTTCTTTTGAATCAGGTTTCAATGCTTACAATTGTATGGAAAGTTCAGAATTAAAGTTCAATTATTTCTAAATATCATAATGCATGATCTCTTCAATATAAATACATTTAATTGGATAATTTATACTAAAATTATTAAAATAAATTCGATTTTGAGTTACATGAAAAAAATTCGATATTCTCGAACATTGTACTCACCTTTTAGTGAATCCATAACAAGCATAAGGCTGTTTTATGGAATGAAACTGTTCATCAATTCAAAGCAATGCCCGTCAACTATCCTAAGCTGACAACTATTATATTAATGTCATTCTTATAGTTTTTTATTGAAGCTTTTGTTGTCAAATATTTCAATATAAAATATATTAACTTAGTTTATGTACAAAGAGTGAAATAGAGCTATAGATATGAATCTCTTAGAATCGATGTGATCTTGTCCTTCAACTATATCAGCGGTTCCCAATCGGTGGTACGCGTACCACTAACTGGTACGCGGAGAGGTTATAAGTGGTACGCCTAGGTATATAAGTTGAAGATAATATACTTTTGCGAATCATAGAATAAAAACATGCAAATCAATTCGAAGAAAAATAAAAATTATTTGCATTCTTTTTAATAAAGACTTTATTAGATACAAATTATTGTGTAAAACAGTTCTTGTTTGTGGAAAATAAAAACATACAGTAAATATAAACTAATGCCTTCATCGTCTAGAGTTGATTACTTATGCAATAAAACAAGCTCAAGCTTCTCAATAATGCTAATTTTTGTTCTAAACTAGGAATAAAACATACCTAAAAATTGTAAATTTTTAAAAATAACTTACTGGTACGCGAAGGGGTTTCAATGAAAAAGTGGTACATTTCGTCAAAAAGGTTGGGAACCGCTCAACTATATCAAAGGTTTAAAAGTTGAAAACTTTAATATTGAACAGTTTTCTCGAATTACATTCTTATATATCGCTGAAGAGCTTTTATCCTAAAGTTAAAACAAGACATTTCGTTTGTCTTGATTATCTTGAAATTTTGAAAAGTGAGTTCACATAAGACTTCAAAAATGTGACCAAAAGTGCTTATCGATTAAGGAGAGTCAAAAATCAATAGAATAGTAACATAACCATCAGAAGAAAAATAAGACTGAAGTTTACGATGACAATAAGTCTAGACTCAAGTTTTGAATCGATTTTAATAAAAGCTGTTTTAAATAGTGATTATGTAATGACAGTATTATATTTGATTTATATTACGACTTCATAAAATTATTTCACAAACTTAGTATCTGCTTACAAAATCTTCCTCCATAATTGATGAACCTTAAAGATTTTTAAAGAATTTTATTGTTTCTAATCATAATTTGTTTAACTTCACCACAAACAATTGACCAAATTTTTAAAATTAGAGCCACAAACCTGCTAATGACTAAATGAAAGACATTAAATCGCATAATTTCCAACTAATTCCAAATAATTTAGAAGAATTAAGTTGAAAAATAATCAAGATTTTTGTGCTTTAATTTTTGAGTAATTTATTACAGCCTCTAAACTCATTCATCAGTGAATTACCAAAAACATCTATCAATTTTATAAAAATTATTCGAAAAAGATTCATGTATTGAAGTTCGAAGGCTTGAAATTCTAATGAGTTTTATCATTGACTTCAGACACGAAAATACAGGAATTCCTTTTTTAAATGATTTTCATATCAGTCAATTGCAATTGAAGTAATCTTTGATATCATTCATTGATATACTCCAGATTGATATTAATATTTTACTTTAATGAACAGGTTTGTATTTGATATATAAAGTGAGTTCCCGATTTTGTTAATTCCAAATTTGTTGATCACTCATAATTTTGATCAATGTTAAAAAAATTCCATTTTTGTTAGTTTTGATTTTGTTGGTGAGTTTCTCCAGTCCCTTCTGGTTAACAAAATCGAGAATTTACTGTAGAATGAAAATTTTTGAAAAATTGATCAGCTCAAGTTCACATCATTGACCACTTGAGATTTTGAGGTAAACACTTTTTAGAGGTCAAATAATGAATCATCTGTAAAAAAATTCAGTTTATTTCAAGAATAATTCAAGATAATTAATAGTTGTATTCTTGAGCTTCAGATTCACTCAAATTTACTATATAATTAACATTCGTTTAAATCAAATTATATTAATCGATGATATGATATAATAGTGAATGTTAAAGATAGTTTTAGTAAATAAAAAAATCTCAACTTTTGCATTGGTTGTTATTAGAATTTTAATATAATTGCTGTTCGTTTATATCCGAAGCAAAAGCTGGCAAATGGACGAAAGCTGTATTAATCAAAAATGTTCTTTATTAAGCCATTTTATTCGATTTTTGGGCCTCAGGTGTAACATGACTTTATTGGCCTATAAATATTCTCTGAGCTAACAAAGAAGCGGCTCAGGTTTGATTCATTGATATAAGAAGATGAGTGCCATGTCATGTCCAATAAATATATTTTATCGTTTCTGGCATTCGTAGGTTTTTCTGGTTCATTCATTTTAAAAACGCATAACTTTACACATAAACCACATTCTGATAAGCCTTTTGTTTTCAATCCAAATCTTACCAGAAAAGATCAAATATTTATATTGTACTGTTATCTTCATTGAAGTTCTATCAAAGGAATTGTATGATATGCACAACGCAAGCCTGACATAAATATATCGATCGGAATTGTTTGCTGTATTGTGTTCAGCTTCACTACTCTATTAGATCTTAAGTTGACTGCATTCTCATCAGTGAGTTTAGTATATATAAAGTTACATGTAATTCTTGAAGTTAAAGTGTGAGTACAAAGTTATTTACATCGTAAGAAACTGTTTGTTTGAATGTACTTCTCATCAATTGGAAACATAGTGTTGAATATTCTCAAAAGTGCACTCAAACTTGATCTTATCTTAATGTGTAGAATGCTTACGATGGCAACTAATGCTAAAACATCATCAAATAGTGGAGGAGGCAATGAAGGACTAGGCAGTGATGTAGTTAAACAAGGATTTCTTTGGATTAAGAGACCGCCAAGAAGTTATTGGAACAGATTAAAGGTAACAAATCTTTTAAGACAATTTTTCATCTCATCATTTTTTTAATTACTGTATTTTCTCACAATTTATTTCTTTCATCTGATTGATTTATCTTATATATTTGTTTAAGTCTTTGAAAAACTTTGACTTAAGGGTTATTTAATTATATTATATAATTTTCTTAAAGATTTGCTGATGTTCTGCTTTTATTGGATAAAAGTATTAGAGTAATGAAACACATCAATATTTTAATTGTTTGAATAATATTTTTTGCAGAGTTCTATTGAATTATAGATAGAGTACTGAATAACAGTATGTACTGTATAAGATTAATATATTTTTCTGGTTAAGTTTAAGTAAGAAATACCATTATCGGAGAGTCTATTTGGAAATTCTAACCAGAAAAACTTTAGTTTACTAGAAAAGATATATTCATATTATGAAAGTATTACTTTTTTTAGCCCATCTACCAAAATGTGCATCACTTCCATTCAATTAAATATAGGAAAATGTTATTTTTCTTAAACCTTTTTTTGAACCAAAGATATAAATAGAAAAATATTTGTTTTTCAAACACAGAATTTATGGAAAATTCGGATAATGTTCTAAAATCTTTATTTAATATAATTTTATGAACTTTTACCAAAATTTGCTTGAATTTGAGTGAAATCTTTAAATGGGAAAACAATAACCTCATTCTAATGATCAATAACAGGAAAATTATTAGAGATATTAGAGAATAAGGGTAAGCACTCTTTTGTAGAGCTAACTTATGGGTGAGATGAAGAGGTACTTAATAAATAACTATTGAATATTTTAATGGACTATTCCTTTATTAATAATATAGGCCTTAGATTTAAATGGAGTGCAATTTTTGGTGATCACATATTAACTGTCCTTTATTAATGTGTTCTTTATAGGAGACACATTTAGACTGACTCAATATAAGACAGTTTGACTGAGTCTTAAATACATGAATAGGGGAAAAAGAAGAGATTCAATAACAAATACAATGATTATTAATTAAAAGGGTTATTATTTTGTTACAGAGACATGGATAGTATAATGACAGAGGAATATTTAGTTAGTGCTTGTCCTTACAAGTTAGTTTTTATAAACTAATATACTCGTTGAATAACAATCAACTTATGAAAGTCCGATGCACTTTAATTGAGAATCCAATTTGATGGCTCAGTTGTTAAACTCTGAGTTATATAAAGAGGAGAAATCTATTTTTATGATACTCTTCCTAAACAGAGCAATTTTTACAACAATTTTATTTATGAGAAGATATGATATAATAACTTAGAGTACTTATATCAAAGTTGTAAACAGTTTCATAACTCATTGTTTTGAAAACATTCAACATTGATGTTTATTTCAAATTTACACATTTTTCAAAAATTAATGTCAAAGTTAATTCTTTGAGTAATAAATTTTATAAATATTCAAAACTTTATTTTTCAAAAATGAAGATTTATTTGGCTAATCCTTTCTCAGAAAGTGAAACATTTTACGAGATCTTAAAGTGTGCATAGATTCAAATTCAGTTTAATTAAAATATTAAAATTATTCTATTTGAGGAGCTCTAGTAATAATACTGATTAATACAAGTTATGTTATTTTCCAAAATAAATTTTTTTATTTTACTAGTTGATAATTTATTTGACTAATAGTTGATGTTATAATCAATTTAATTTTTAAAAATAATTTCGCAACTCTTAGAACTTGGAGTAATTTAAAAGTTTATCTACTTGAATAAATCAGAAATACATCAAATTAAAATGCATAAAAATCTTCTGATTAGTTTCCTATAACAAAAAATAAAAACACATTAATAATTGATTCATATGAGCATATTTTAGAGAGATTTGCAGAAACCCCATATTTTAGGGATCAAAACAAACTCATTAAGATGCAAACTCAAAAAAGCTCTCAATCAATTATTTAGTTCCCAAGTTATCCCATTACTTGAGTCAAAACTACATTTATTGGTTGTGCTATTAATTATGTATTATTTTAACGAAAGCCTCTTTCCTAGCAGTGACACTCATGTACAGAGACGGGAATTCAGGGAACAAATGAAGAGTTTATAGAACAATGACATTAAAATATTTTTTATTTCTACAATAATTACTTAAAGAATTACTAATGAAAATCAATTGTAAATATTTAATAATTATAATCGAAGTTTAGCAGGTGTTTGAGCTGAGATTAAAAGTTTTGTGTTCAAATTTAAACTTAATGCACACCTAAACAAACTTTGATTCATGGAAACATTTTCTTTAGATTTAAGTTTTGTTTAAACTTTTTATTACAATCATTACATTTGCAAAGTATAGACTAAATGTCAGTTAATATAAGTTTTTGTGCTTTAAACTTAAATTTTTATAATTGTATGTGAATTTCAATATTATTGAAGAACTTAATTATTCCCAAAAACTACAAACTTGAAAGAAAATAATACCAAAATGTTCATTGTTATTCAATTCAATGATTTCTTGTAATTTTATGTCTTTTTAATTACTTACAATTTATAATTGATTTTTTTTACTTTTTTGGAGTTCTATTTAATAAAGACGTAATTACTGTAGAATTAAAAAAAATTTCATGTAATTGTTCTAAACTCTTTATTTGTTTCCGAAATTGCCGTCTCTGCTCATTTATTAGAATTACCCGCGAGTTCATATCATAAATACTTGCATCTCGTTTCTGACGTCTTTTCTGAATGTCAAAAGTTGTATGAATCAACTTTTTCAAAGTTTTTCAAATCGTTCTTAAAATGAAGATTAATTTTATCAACTCTTAAATCCGACTAATTCTTTAAAATACTATATTTACGATCCACAGCTAAAATAAACTATCACTTTATCTGTTATGATGTGCTTTGAAATTTTGATTTAGGTTATCATAAATAAATAGTGAATTTTACTCATTTCACTTGATTACATTTTGAATATATGTTCAATATAAGTGGCGAATAAAAACTATTTTATGTTTACTTTAGTATTTTGTTATTAAATCTTTAATAATATCCAAACCATTGGCCTATTTTATCACATATCATAATAGAAAAATTGTAAACCATCATCAAAGCAATGAAGCCTTATTAAGGGCAATGATGGACACGATCGTCGCTTCGGGATTTACAGACACTCACGCCCCGAGATTCAGTGTTTCAGCTTTAGTTATAATATAATATATTATAGTCAAATTTTATATGTCAAAAGTATTAAAGTTTAGGAATTCAGGTCTCTATTTGAAAATAATTTGAAGCAAAAAAGTGTAGAGCGTTTAATTCTATGTTTAAGATGTTTTCATCTTTTCATTGATTGGTATAGATTTTTGCAAAAAATGCTTATTATTTAATATTCCAATTTGTAATTTGTAAATTTGGACGTTTGCGGTGACACTTAATGAAATTGAAACGCTTGAAGGCTTGAACGCTTGTCCACTAATTATGAAATACTTTCTATTTATTTATGAGATAAAATGCAACCTCTCTTTCATTGATCTTAGAGTTTTGGGCAAATGATAATAAAATGCAACCTAAAAGTATTAGTATATCATAAATGAGGATAAATGACAGAGCAATCATACTTTACTCGCGATGAACAACATTTTTTGATGATAACTGCAATTCGAATATAAAGGCTATTGAAGAAATGGAAGACATGCCAAATGTCTATCTAATTCAGTTTTTAGTGAAACTCCATTAATGATACATGAATTAGATTTTATGAGTCATTTTTCATTGTCGAGTAAGGTGGACGAAATAATTATAGCAACTCTTGTTTTAAGTTAATAACTTTTTAATTAAACATTATTTTAAGAATATTTTTGGAACTTCTAGACATCTTAACATAAGAAATAATA
>JAQFZT010000664.1:0-21763 GCA_034696325.1 Camisiidae sp.
TTAAGAATTTCAGTCATGTTTCATCGGAGCATTCAAAAAGTTCTGCATTTTTTCGAGTTCAAATTTTCAAACTCTTAATAATATATAAGTATACAGGGTATTCCAATAAGCCCGCATCATAGCAAAATTTACAAGTTTTTGGCCAATTTTTTTCACCAAAAATGCTTAAAAATGTTCAAAACGTGAAAAAACACAACTTTTTTAAAAAAATTTCATTCAAAAAACTTATAAATTTTCCTTTGATGCGGGCTTATTGGAATACCCTGTAGTTGTAAAATTGACAGAATTTTTAAATTAGTTTTGTTTCGATATATAGATATTCTAGTGTACTATACTGTACAATTAGTCACTTAAAAACAGTCTCTGATTGTATTATATATTCTTTTAATTATATATTAGTAAAAACTTTCATTTATAGCAAGGTGTGGATCATATTAAAAATTGTTTGTTTATTCTGACTTAATTACATACACCACTACTCATATTATTACTATAACGACCAAAAATAAAGCACACATTTTGTTAAAATAAAACATTTACTTGATTTTAATTGACATGAAAGTTTTTGGAGAAAAATGACTCAAAGACTTTGCCACTGAGGCGTTGTTAGGCTATTTTGTAGACGGTTTCTAAGGCTTTTTGTTGCCCTTAACAACATAAGGGAGTTGTGTTGTTAAGGGCAAAAAACCTTAGAAACCGTTATATCCATTATATAAATACAACCAAAACCTTTCGAATGGGAAAATTTTTTTATTTCAAATTTGAGATTCCGGTCACTCCAATGCCTTGAAACTATTGATATTTCCAATGATTTCTTATCTTTTGATTTTGAAAAGTTTGAATCCTTATGAATGAGTTATAATTTTTGATTATTCTAGTTGTGGCCCAAATACTATATTTTGCAATAAAGTATTAATATAAATAAATATGCGTTTACTACTGGCTGTAATAGTACATTTGGGTATATGAGCTTTATAATTTATCTTCTGGTGGTTATATGTCATACGTGGATCAGTTCAAATATTAAGCAAAGGGCGTTACGCACCTCCGCCGACAGCCCTAACCCTTATCAAACTTGACTTCTTGTACTCTTTTTCCAAACTGTGTCTCACATACGCTCATAACCACAAGAACATATTGCCCTCATATGCCTTGTTGAAAGTGGAAATATTTTCCAATTTTCCTTCCGGTCTACAGAAATGAGATTTGATTGAAAAATACACTCTTAAATTCGAAAGATACTATCGATAAAAGATCATTTTATTAGTTTTGCTTCAAGTTCTCTTTAAATCTTTTGACCGAAGCTTTGGTTATGACACTGGAAAATATACTCAATTTATCACAAATTCAAAATATCAAATAATTAAAATATATCACTTGTTTTCAAAGAGTTCAGAAAATGAAATCAAAAATTTCATTGAATAAAAAAGATTTCTGTAGAAACTTTAATTCAGTGATATTGAGACGATATATTGTCGGAATTCACTTCTATGAATGGAAAAATCGATAGAAAGTTTTTAGCTTTGGAGAGCAAGGATAAGGGTCTGACACGACACACACATTTCTGGTTTATGTTTCTAACTGAGTATATATTTGTTTTAAAGAAGAATAAAGTTTTGAGTTATAGCCTCAATAGAGTTATTTTGCTTAAATCTATTCGAAGAGACAAAATAAATGCATATTTATCTTATCTTATTCATGAGAGCATAAAAGTTTAGCCATAAATCAAAATTTAATCATTAGAAATAAGTATAGGAAACAATCTTATCGAACCAACAGTGAGAAAACAGTCGCATACCTTCACTCCCCTGTCATTGACAACCGAATTTCGTTCCTCACATTACAAATACGTAAAAACTAAAAATTTCTGTCACTTTTTTACCAAAGGTTAGAGATAAGTCAGACCTCCGATTCTAAGATTATATGTCAAAATCAAAAAGTGCATAATTTTATTGAAATTTTATTTTTATCAGAAACCGCTCATTTTTTTATAGTAAAAATTTTTGCTTTCATCTGATAGTTGTGTTCAATTCCTTCAATAGTGGTATTGAAAAAAGCTTGAATAATATTTAAGTTTCATTAATAACTGAGTTTTTATAATTATAATCAAAGATAACGAAGATATGAGGTTGAGATGTGTTAATAAAACATTTTTTAGTCAAAACTTTGCCATACAATATATGCTGACCAATAACTCAAGAAAAACAAAAGTTCTGAATGGAGTACTTAAACCAACAGTATTTAGAAGACATGTTCAGTTCCTAGAAATGAATTGATTACAAAAATTAAAATAATGGCTAAGAAAAAGATTCCATTATCACAAAACTAAACAGCAAATTGGGTGAACACATGTTCATGCATTATAAACACTATAATGAGTAAATTTCTCATATGTATATTGCAATCTGAAGACTATTTTTAAGTCAAACCACAACAAAGCAACTTTACATACTTCCGGAATAACTGAAGAATACTTCAAAAATTTATGCTAAAATACGCGCTAAATTACAAGAAGAGAAGCCATAAAAGTGAGAACAATGAACGGATTTTGAAAAAAACAAAACAGATATGGAATTCAATAAACCCTGAAGAAGTCATCAGAGTATTCGATCCGTGGAAACAAAGATAATGTGCGATACTTAAAAAAATATGGTTCTCAAATAGAACAACTTGAATGTATCCATAGAAAGAATATTGATATTTTCAATCAAAATCGTTCGAAAAGTGACTTCAGTGACCTCATCGGAACTTCGGATAGGGGACAAACCTACCAGACAAGTGTCTTTCGGTAGTGAGAATAAAGGAAATCTATCATTAATTATACTTTTAAAAATTCCTTTGCATCAGAATCTCCCGGAACAGAACCTTTTAGTGGTGGTCACCCATGCGTTGGAATACTCTATAGAAATAAAGGAATACTTTGTCAAAGAATCTGAATGATAAACCTGTTTCATGTTTAGCTTATTTTTGTAGCATTAAATTTTTCAGTTTCTAGTATTAAAGAGAATGTAGAGTTATTTTGATAACTAACATATTGAAGTTGGCAAATATGAGCACATGAACACTCGAAGTAACAATAGGAATATTTTTATTATAATGATTCGCATTACTCTTTCCGTTTAAAAGTGATTTACTTTTAGGTGTTCCCGACTGTTGGTATGAATAAAAAAAAGTTGAGTTGGCATATGATATAATGATGCCAGTAATAAAAGGCTCGCCTTCTAAGAAAAGCTGTCTTTTATGCACTTGTCGGTCATATAAGACATACACTCACATTGACTCCCATTCAATAACTTAATGGCCCATTTTATTAAAAAAAGAAAAGATAAATTCCTTCAAATAAAACAGCATAAAAACTTAATGTCATTTAATAAAGCAGTTCTGCGTTTAGCAACAGCTGAATTACATCAATCGAACATATAAACTACAGAATTTTAATCAAATTTATTAATCTATTCTTCTTCGCAGTCATTACTGAGAGCTATATTATAATTATTTTAAATATTACTTTAGCGCACCTGTTATTAAGTTGGTCTTTGTTTCTAAAACTGTATTGATATAGGGCTTAATTTTGCTTATGGTATTAGTTTTATTTTACATTACATTATTATTATAGTTGAGTAGCTTTTACTGCACAGCAATGCTGTGTTTGGAAAAGCCAAGTATTTTGTAGTTTGAATATCAACATAACCCTAATTAGAGCGAATGCAGTTTTTTTATATCTGGTTGAATGGAAATATTTAGCTGTTATGCATAATGTATAACAAGTGAATGTGTCACACATTAGAACATATTCAACCAATCGCTTTATGCCTATGAATAAAACAGATAAACTTAATACATAACAATAATTACTTCTTACATTTATGGCTATTTTCTAGCCTCCAATTTCGGTAGCAATTATTTAATCAATTAAATGAATTAAATTAATTAAATTCAATCATTTATGTTTTCATTTAATTTATTTTTATTTATGAACTTTGATGCTTCTCATCATTTATCCTCTTCAACTCATGAATATTAGAGGTATGACATGATGCATTATAAAGTGCTGCCCCAATTACAGTACAGTCCATCCCGCTTATAGTCAATGGGTCGGTGCGGCCGAAACCGTCAACTATAACCCGCATTCACTGTAAACGTCAACAATTTCTATTGTATTTAGTAATATGTTCTCAAGCAATCGTTCACTATAAGCGGATTCACTATAACTGGGTTAGACTGTATAACATATCCGTATGTTTCTCCGCTATCAACTCACTGTTGAATCTTTTTTGAAGCAAGATTTTCCCCAGAGTTAACATTCTCCAGTCTCACCCGATTTCCAATTGAGTGATGTCGAGACTCGAGAGATAGTCTCGAAAGTTCAGCTTCAACAACAAAATACGGTATGATTTGATTGATGTGGAGTTCATTATGATTCCATATATTTCTGGCTAACTTTCGAAAACATTCAACTCTTAAATTTCGGTAAATTCTCATTAATTAAGTCGAACGTTGATTAGAAATTTGCAATTCTCTCTCAATCTAATAAATTATGTAAAAAAGAGAATCGAAAATTTCTAATCTCTGTTTTTCGAATTGATTCCAAGCTTCAAAATTGATAATTTAAATAATTACCGAAATTTGATATTTTGGATTAACCGAAAATTATAATTTTTGATATTTTTGCACAGATCTTATAAATTGAATCCCAAATTGAACTTTAAAAAAGAAAATTTTTTTTTTAAAAAAGACTAAACTCTATATAAAATTTTTTAAAACTAAAACCCCAGAAATGCTATTCAGATGAAATTGTGAAAGTGTCTAATATTTATAGAAATAAGAAATTCATAACAACAATATGAGAAAAAGGAAAAATGATATCATTTATTGTGTAAGATATTTATTACTCTCATTACTGCTTACACTCGTTGGAACTGAAATGAAAAGTTTCAATTAACTTATGGTAACTTTGAAAGAGACTCATTGACTGAATTGAGAACAATAATAGAAGGTCTCATTGACGAAATATTATTGGGAAAAAGCTGAAGACAAGTTGGTATGAGGACGTGCTTATTGTGATTGTAGTGCAATAATAATTGCGAATACAAAGCAATACAAAGCGCATGAAAGAAGAAAAAATAATGCTCACAATGTCTTCAACAGCAAAGGTAGAAATATTAGTCAATACTAGAGTTGGAGTAGTGCTAACTCATAGTATAAAGAAAGCAATGGAAGACCATTAATGTCATTTAGCAATGCGTTCTATCGCACAACCAGTTACTCACTATAGATTAGTCTCTAAAATATTACCTCTAAATATACTTTATTTTCATTAACTCGTGTTGTTCAAGACATACGAGTATATAGTTTTCGAGTTCTGTCTGTCTGTCTGTGCACTCATACAATTCAAATATTAGTTCATTGTTAGCATATATGTTATTGTCATCAATGTTATTACGAGACTAAATAATTTCATTAATTGTTCCCTTAAGAGTTATCAACTTTTTCACTATTGGCGGATGTCTTCTAATAGATTCGAAAAATTCCCAAAATTCCCAATTGTATGAAATAAAAGTTCAGATTTCTTTTCAAAAAAATGAAACTCAATTACAAATTCAAATTTTGAAAGCGTCACGAATACATTTCATAGATTGAAAAACTTCTATATATAAACTTCTGTAGTAGAATTTATTTTCTCTCAATATTATGAAAATTTAAAAGCTCTCAGACTTTGAACTGAACTTCACAATGGAGTCCGACATTGAATATGAAAACTTAGTTTGGAAACTGATTGAACAATTAGTTTTGCGAATTTGAAATAAAATTGTGATGAAATGAAGTTGAGTGGTATCTATAGTTGCCCACTGGGCTTAAGTGGCAAAGAGTTGATTGGATTTGAGCCAAACTATTTGAAGATAAGCTGTATTATGTTTAGACACAATACGATTTGGCTATTGCTAACTGACGTGAGCCTTCTTTTTATTATAAGGCAATTGATATATCAATACTATACAAAATTTCATATACAGTAATAATAGTTGTTATTTGTTCTCAAATATTAAAAAAACAATCACATAAACTATTTATGAGTGCTATGAAAGTCATGTTATGACTGAAGTTATACAGAATAAGTTATAATTGAATAAAAATAACTCGATTAATAATTTATTATTATTATATATTTTTATGTATATAAATACTTAATATAACTCTATTATTATACATAACAAGGCGACGACTATGGCATTCACAAGTAGTCGCGTACAAACTTTCTCTAATAATTTAATGAAAAGTGGAATGGAATACAAGAGAGAAACCCATAACAAGTTTTGTTCGCTTCTAAGTCTGTTATTTTGCATTTGACTAGAAGTATTCAACTTTTGATATTGTTATTAACGCCAAAGATGTTACCGATTCTAATGAAGATCCGTCTGAGGGCTGCCCTTAGCTGTGGCTTCAAATCATAGTAAACCATATCACATAATAGTTGATAATAGGCTGATGTGTGTATACGAAACTGAAAAACAAAACATTAAGCAAACGTCACACACTTGGGAAAAGAGGGCACTAAACGAGCGGATCTTATATTTTGTCAATTTATACTATTTTATACAGTCTAGTAATACT
Source organism: Camisiidae sp. (assembly GCA_034696325.1). Classification (NCBI taxonomy): domain Eukaryota; kingdom Metazoa; phylum Arthropoda; class Arachnida; order Sarcoptiformes; family Camisiidae; species Camisiidae sp. Next base: position 6,613 of record JAQFZT010000664.1, read on the forward strand.
TATGAGTATTAAAACTAATGTTCTATTGTTATACCTTTTCATCTCTGAGTTTATGCAATTTGGAGAGAATGAGAATCATTAAAGAAGTCCATGTCTCGCGATGTGTTTCTGCTTCCAATGATAAATAGTATTCGAGCGCACGATAACAGACACTAATAAACAAAAATATAAAGTCAGGTGTAATAGACTAATAGTTTATACAGTGTATAAAAGCTGACAATAATAACCTCGTGATCTTCTGTTCGACAGATAGCCAACAATCTTGACGTGTTTCGTCTGAATAAAGTCGAAATAGAATCCTTAGCGCACACGCAAGACTACGAACTTCTTGGTTTAATAGGTTTGGTTTGGCGTTTCCGTGAAAGCCTGCTTTCCATAAGACATTCCTCTGTTCATGATTTCTATTGAATGATTTTGCGAATCGATGCGATTCGATGAGACAGTCGGCCAAACTCATTAAAATATCTGATGCTACAAATGAATACATTCCCTGCTCTTCTTCTTGCTGTTGATGAGACTGCAAATTGACTGTTGTTTTGTTTATCGATTCTTTAGTTTGTGATAAATTTTTAATATCCAATTCATTTTGAATGTCTGCTAAGAGCTCAGCGTCTTCTTTACGACTCGTCGCAGGAAAGAATATGATGTTATCGATTGTCTGAACCAATTCAAGCTGTACTATACACTTGATTTTGAGTGAGCTAAACAACTGCCTCACAATCGATTGGCTCTCATTCTCATCAGTAGTCATTGCATTTGCTTTTATCAATTTTTTCGATGGAGAATATGTCATGTCATTTGGTTTCCAAACTAACAAGTTTTCAGGTAATGTCGATTTGAATACTTGCAAAATGCATTTCGCAGTCTTAAGCCACGTCTCATTACTATATTTCATACCACATGATATCACAAGATTTTCGAGACAATTAGTTCCCGAACGTGCCAACTGTTCATTTTCCTGTTGTACACACCAAAGCAACTGACAGTAAACATCATTTAATAATAATGGGCTCAAAGTATCGTAATATTGCGTGAAGACATCGACCACTGAATATAAAGCATGATTACATGTGGTTGTCATCCATTCAGACTTTTCTGTTTGTTGTTCCGGTAGTTTCATGTTATCGAATATTCTGAAGATAATTTGGAATAAGTCTTGCCACCAGTGCTGCTTATATGACACTCCATGAGATTTTATGATTTCGAACATAACAGTGAGAGCACGCGTTCTCACGTCTAACTTGCATGTACTCACAATACATGACAGTTCGAATAGAATAGGAAACCAACCCCTCACCCAAACCCTGTCTTCTTCGGAAGTCAGGCTTCCACTCATTTGGTCGTCCATATTGAAGTCACGGAATAGTTGTGGCTTTTCTGCAACATATCGAGCACACGTCCGAATTAGTCTAATCGCTTCCATACTCGTGTCCGGAAAGTTCTGATTGCATGCGAACTCTGAAAGGCATTTAACTGCGTCTTGAAATGAATCGATCAATGAATTGAAATTTTGATCATAAATATTATTAATAATATTGCATGTGGTCTGAAATGCCAAATCAATGATATATTCGTCATTATCAGAAGCAGCGATTCTGAAGACGCTGAAAATGTTTTTCCAGCCGGACTTTATGTTATTTGCCTGTGAATTAACCATTTGAGAGATACATCGGACGCACATATCTCTTATTGCTAGCGATCCGTTTCGTTTCATTATGTGCTCAAATGGTCGCAGAAAATCTTTCTGAAAGCGAAAGTTAGAAAACTCTCCCTTTTCAATAAATTTCATAGACAACTGTCTCAAAGAGTCCATTGCAAAGAAAGCGATTTCTTCGTTTGGATTACAGCCAACTTTATTGAAATGATCGCCCAAAACCTCCCAAATGCGAGACCATTGCAAACGAATGCGACCCATATTATAATAAGATATTTCCACTATTTTCTGAAGACTAAACATTCGCGGATGCGATAGATTTGCCAACTCTTCACTTGAGACTTGACAAAGAGCTCTAACAAAGTCTACGATTGCATCGCCGTCCAAACGAGTTGAACCCGTGAATATACGATCAACCGCTACGACAACACTTTGAGATGAAGTCTCACTAATGGATTCTTGAATCTTTTGATCCCTTTCTTTATTTCTAGACATTGAGAGAGAATCGACTGCGAAAGAAGAAATGCTCTCTAACTTCAACTGAAATGCGTAAGCGTGTGAAGTGTTGGCTGGCGTTCCGTTAACTGTATTTAGTAATTGTGGTTTAACTCCAGTTCCAATGAGTTGAGCCAATTCTAACTGTGAAATACATCTTAAAATTTCAAGCCATGATTTGCCCAAATAATTGCCGTCAGTGTGAGCCACAGTAATCAGAGTCTTGATTGTATCGATATTTTTGCTTTTCATTTCAGTGATAGGAGAAGAAGTAGCGGTCAATAGTGTAAATCTGGCCAATGCTTGGGTGTATGCGTCACGTTCTAAAGTCATTTGAAAGATACACGCGATTCTTATCGCACATCTGATGCCATCTAAACATGGATAAGCTATTTCTGGGTCATCACAATCTTGAAGTCCAACACTGAAAGCGGCCAGAAATGGTGTCCATGCGATCCGAAACATTGGACGCACGTGTTCCAGATGTTTGGCTGATGTGAATTGGGATTCCACATGAGACACACTTTCCATCAGTGCCTTAGCAGTTGACGCCATTGACTCCATTTCCACATTATATAAAAGACGTCTAGTCTTTTCACTGGCCAAATCTTTTCCTACTTTTCGCCTTAAAGTGTTGACGCCTTTCATTTTGATTTCACTGCCAGCGATTTCATCATAAATCTGTGACAAATACTCTTCAGGAAGATCTTTACTATCATTGATTCCACGATTCATTTTGATATATTGTTCTTTTGTCATTTTGTTCTTGACCTGAGGGCTATGCAAGTCAGTGGTCAACATAATGATAGAGTAGGCGAGAACGTATGCAGTGTCAGCACTTGCGAACAAACCATTATTCAAGTTTGTTTCACAATAACGAGATGCAAATTTTTCCATAAATCGATCTATTTTTTGCGCCTCTCCGGGCAATCTGAACCCTTCAAGAAATGATCGCAAAGCAGAGACAATGTCTTTTCCAGTAAAGTTCATTTGATCGACATATGCGTACATAACTTCTCGATTGAATTTTTCAATATCGCCCAAAAACTCTCCGATCTGTGTCTTATCGAGTCTATCGTTAGTGTGGAAAAACTCTGCGACACTCGAAGCAGTGGTTCCAATGACTCCATGCTCTTGCAAGTAAGCGATACCACGAAGAGGTTTCATATTAAACAAATCTATTCCGTGTTCAATAATATCTTTCTGATGCTTTACAACTTCGTATTGCTCGGGATTATCGAGTTCTGGCTGTGCTATTGATGATGAGAGGGATGAAGTCCTTCCCAATAAATTGAGAGAATGTGAGCTATCGTATGCTTTAATGCTTGGATACATGTCATCCTCTTTAGCATTGGTATTCTTTTCTTGTCCTAAACTAACCAATTGATTGGGATTGACGTATAAATCTTTACTCCACTCAACCATACATTTTAAAATAGATACTAAACATTCCAATCCCTTGATTCTCATACTTCTTTCTTGAGTGGTAGTCATAATGCCCGCGTCAAGCATTTGTCCCCTTCCATGAGCGATCTTTGATAAATCACTCACAAGTCTTCTGAATATATTCTCTGAAGAGAGATCACAATCGTAATTAACATAGATATCGACGACACTTTGTGCGTCAGCGCATATTCTAGTGAGCGCTTGAATGACCATCCATTTGTGCTCGAAAGAACTCGTCACTGTCTCAAGAATATTGAGAAATATTTCCTTAAAAAATACTTCGATTTGCATTTTGAGATGTACTTTGAATTTTTGCAGGAGAGCTAAAAATATAGCTAATGATAGTTCGAAAATTTCAGGCACACTCGAAACACCGTTTTTAGAAAGAGCGACACATAAGTACTGCTTTATCGCAACCGCAAACATATCACTTGATTGGAAAACTGGTCCCGAATTTTGCAATATTGATAATATTAGTTGTAATGATAGCACTTTTGACCGAAGTTCATGTGATTTTGGGTCTGGATGCCCTTCAGGAAGAGGTTTCATACTTAGCTTACATAACGACCTGAACACTAGGAATGCATCCTTTTGTAAAACATGACTAAAACTCAAGTGAATCGTATCGTTTGATATCGCAGAAGAAGAATCAGTTGTTTCAATGCTTTCAGACGATGGGACGCGTCCGCCCATTGATGAGTGGCGTTCTGTTTCACCATTTTCTTCACTAATCACTATACGATTGATGAGATCATTGACAACGTTCTCAACAATGGTATCAATAGTAGAAATATCACTATTGAAAGAATTTTTGAGACTTTCGTCATTTAGTTCATTACAATTACCATCCGATGAATTTGTATCGATTTGTTCGTCATTGAAGTGTATTTTATCGACATATTGTGCTTCCATTCGACTGAATATAACATTAAGCATTTGAGTCAGTGTTGCCTTCGCTGTCGTCTGATTTATCAGGTTTTTAGAGCCCAAATATATGTTATAACAAGTCCTGACCGCTAATAAAATGCTGCCCTCATGTACTTGACATCTCTCTGAAGTGACAGTTGTCAGTAATGCTTTAATGATCTGAAGCTGAACGCCATCATCAGTGTTGGGTCCGTGAAAACAGCCACAAATGGTTTCTACAATCGAATCAATCAATAATTTGTCATCATTTTTAGGGTCAGGTCTATTGCCAGTCAAGTGTCCATAAGCTATCAGTTTCTGAACGCAATCCAAAGCTGTGATCACTATTTTGGGAGACTTTGAAAGACATGACAACTCAAACGGCAAAAAGTATTTTTCGGCATCAACTGTCACTACACTGTCTTGTTTTGGTTGTGGAAGTGCTGAAGACAGTGTTGATGATTCGTTTACTTTTGTCTCATTTATTACTTGTGTCTCTCTTTTGATGTCCTCTAAAATGAAGTCAATTGAAGAAAAATGAAATTTGAATCAAATATAATGAATGAATGATTACATACCGAGAGCTGATTCACACGCTTTCCTCACTTGAGAATTGTGTGATTTCTTAATTTCTCTATCATTTAAAATCTTTTGAAGAGCTCTTGTGATAAACATTTCTTTACAATTATTTTGTGAGATATTAAGCATTATTTAATCCAATAAAAGTCCATATTTTTGACAAAACTATTTTGATATCAATAGTAATTGAACAACAATTAAAATAATATTTTCAAATAAATAGTTGGAATGAAAACTAAACTAACATTTGATTTACACAATATATAAACAAATATTGGTTTAATAATTACTAATTAGTGGTAAATATTCTCATACATCGATGTATTAATGATAGAAATGTTAAGACACGATATGATGACATCACTCGAAACACATCACTTTCAATATCACTAGTACTCAGATTTCAATGCTATTGCATATGCTTTACAATATGTATTGATTAAAGTGTCACAACTTTTACATTAGATTCAGATTGAAATACTTTGAAATGAAACAAAAATAATTACTAGATTTGACTATTTTTGCAATGAATTCTATATTAAAGTAATTAAGGATAACATAAGTATAAATATGTTTAACAATATTATTAGTTGCAAACCTATCTGTATATGAGAGATGTGCCCTCTCTTCTGAAAACAAGCATACTTTATACGAGAGTCGATAAGAGGTAAAGTCCACGAGCAATAGTTGAGCTCAAATTACGTTTTGTGATTTAGGCTAACTATGCAGAGTAATCAAAATAGTAAAATTGCATTTTCAATATCGAACTCAATTCTCGTACTAACACTAATTTAATGCTTGAGATATAAGTCAATGCTTGAGATATAAGTCAATGTTTGAGATATAAGTCAATCAACTTTCAACAACTTAAAGGCTGTCCCCAAAGAACAGTATAAGTCTTATTCAATTTCAATAGGACTTATGCTGTTCTTTGGGGACAGCCTTCAAGTCAAATTGTCAAAAGCATATCGTATTCAAACAATTTTCATATCCAGCTAATAATCATAAGTTTTCATAAGGTTTTATGTATTCTGCTATTCCTTCATTTAAATTCTCAATTAAGATAACTTATTGTTTTCCGAATTCTAATGCATTCATAATGTAAAACTTTTTTAATTAAATGATCAAATTTGTATTAGGGATTATTCATTGAATATTTGCTTTAATAAGTTCATGTAAATCTATTACTTGTGTTATATACAGTTGACTCTCGTTATAGTGAAGTCGGATATAGTGTACGCGAGATATAGTCAACCATTTTTTCTTCTAATGACTGGTTCGCCGCAGAGCTAATGCTAAAAAACACAGGTTATAGTGAACGCTCGTTATTGTGAACAAATTTTGCGTGCAATAGAGTGTTCACTATAACGAGAGTCAACTGTATTGCAGAGGATCTCGTGGAAGAATAGCTTTAAGCTAATTGTGTAAATTCTCTTTAAATTAATTGATTGTTATAATAACGAGTTGTTTCATATAAAAGTCACCATTTCTTTGTCACCATTCATAAAGAGTTTAATACTTTTAGTTTAAAGCTTGAAAACCAGATTTTTTTCTGTTTTTTAAGCCCGAGTTTGGTCTTATCATCCAATGATTGAATACAACTTTACAGTAAAAAAAGTTGGATAAAAAGTTTCAAATAATAAACATTCGATTGTAATTACTTGCGTTTTTATTATACATATTTTGAATATCTTATCAGTTAATAGAAAAATGCATTCGAAGCTATTTATTCACTCAATCAATTTGTCAAATCTATCATCAGTTTAACGATAATGAAGACAATAAGTTGATAAGGGGGGAGGTTTTAGTTCAGAACTATTTTATTTGATTTTTAATTCAATAATAACTTTTAGTTTTTATGAAGTCAATCAAATAGTTAAGTCAAATAAGTTTATAGTGAACTCGAATACATAATGGACAGAAAACTATTAACAATTTTTCTTCTATTATCAGTAGTTAACATAATTGCAGGTAAATTATTGAGTAAAATTTGAAGTTTAAATCTATTAAATCTATATTTATTGAACAGATGCAGCAGTTTATGTTTTCCCGAACGTCAGCACTATGTTGAACTTTCATAGCAAAGTTGATTATCGGAGTAATGTATGTATTCTTTGACTTTTTTTTATCAAAGCCAACAATTTTAATTCAGATACCATTTCATCACTTTTTCAGACCAATCGTAAATCTGCTTATGTTGAAGAATATTTCAATTTCGGAACTGGAAGAGGAAGATTGGATGTGATGACAAACGGAACTTTGAAGACATATCTTTATGATAATAGAACGCAACAAATCATTCAATTCGTCTGTAAATAAAAATATTAACTAAGGTTTGATTGAATTGAAATTAAAAGAAATGATTTTATTGATAGCTAATCAGTGCAACGTGTTTCCTGACCTCAAGAATAGTGTTTCGCAACTTTTCGATAACAAATTCTACCGATGGATTGATTCTTACGATCCGTCAAAGTTTCCATTGATAGGTCCATCAGCTCTACTGCGACAAGTTTTTCGCGGTATTAATAATGGATCACTTGTAAGAGATTTAGCATAACTTTCTCTAGAACTCAAATTATACGACAAACACTTGATTTTAACAGAGGAGTGTCGCAAATCCATCTTTGGTACCCATTCGAGGAATTCCATGTCAAATGTTTACTGTCACAGGAAATACATTGAATCAAAATAAGCTTATATTTTATTTTGCGGGTCAGTATTTACTGAAAAGTTCTCAAGTGAATTAGTTTAAAATTTTGATTTAAAAATCATTTAATCATTTTATTCATTCAGATCCGAGTTGGAAAGTCTTTGAAAGCCTAAGCACGCTTAGGAGAGTCCCAATTCGTGTAACTGTTTCGGGCGTTAATCCCGATAATTCAGTGCTCAATGTTGACGTCGACTATTTTCTTTTCGAACCCTATACAGAAACTTGGAATGATTTTCTAGTATGAGATTCAGTTTTCATTCATAATTTCATAGATTCAAATCAATTCAATACTTTAAGCTCTCTTTAAATTATTTCAATTCAGCCTCCAGTCGGAATTGGATGCAAAGGGAAAAAATCTATTAAAAAATTACCCAACCTTTCAAACAAATTTTCGACTACTATCGAAATATTTGATATCTACACACAGCGCAAAACAGGAGTACAACAGTATATTTCAAGAATAAATGTAAGAAAACTAAATAATTAAACTATAAAACATTTATACAACAATGCTATACAACAATGTATAAATAGGTTAATTATGACGGTTTTCTAAACTTGGTTAAAGTTGATAGCTTTGATCCATTAACAGAAGACAATTCCAGAATAATTATGGATTTCAATCGTGGCATATCATATGTGTTTGATAGAAACCAAAGGTGTCAAATAAGACATATTCAGAACTCACCTCTGGAAAAAGATCAGAACTCAATCTCATATTTGAAAACTGCTAAAGAGCTTCTCGGATGGAATAATAATACTTACTATTTGGGAAAAGTAAGTTTTTTTGCTAAATATTGAAATTTTTTTGCTAAATATCCAAATTTTTTCTAACATTTGACCTTAAAAAGGGTTTTGTCAGAGGAATATTTTGTGATGTATGGGAACGTGTAATGTACAACTCAAAAATGCCAAATAGCCCTTTAAATACTACTTATGCAAAAGTTGTGGTCACTAATTATATATTAGACGTAAGCAATAATTAAAGTGTTCTTTCAAATAAATCATTCAAAATTTGATGATTCAAAATATTTTTATACATAGAATGCAAGCATGGAAGTTATATTTGATGCCTTTGGAACTGATACTCCTATTCAGACTATCATGACTGGCTATGCAGTTGATGGACAGGTGAGTCTCCATTTCAGGATTACAAACAATTAGAGTTTTTTTTGCTAAATATTAATAATTCACAAATTAGTTTACAATCACTAAAATAGCATTAATTAAGGTTAATGTTTACGATTTTAATATGTTTATCAATTTTTCTCCATAATAAAAATCATTATCAATAATTGAATTGAGTGAAAATCTTATGACTTAACTTATGTTGAACTTATAACAAATCCATATCTTCTGATTTATAAAAATTTGTTCAACTTTTAATTGAAAGGACGCCACATATAGAATGGAATACAACTTTTTCTCTTTTGCCGAAACAATTAGTAATGACGACGATATCATTGGTGTGTTTGATGTGAGGAATTGCTTTACAGAATCAGATATGAGAAAATATGTTGAACTTTATATTCCGGCTAAAAGTATGTAATGATATGTGTATGAGATTTTTTATTTAACCCCTGATTGTATTTATTTTTTTATTTAGTTATTCTTAAAGGAACTAATGCTCCAATTGCTCAAAAATATCTTAAACGATTCCGTCAAAGTTTGGTCTATGAAATAGCATTTGAGGCTCAAATATCTGTTCTAAGAATACCATTTTTAGAGCTTGATTTCAGTGATAACGCTATTATGGCAAATGTTATGATACTCGACAAAGAAAGAGCTTCATGTGAGTACTTTCTTTATCTTATCTTATCTTTACTTCAATAGCAGTCACATTACAGTAATGCACACCTAAACAAAATTATATCATTTCAATCTTGGTTTAAGCTTATCATTCATATCATTCAAATATATTCTCATTTATATAATCATAAGTTTCATAACACGAATCAGTATAATATAATGCGAAACATGAGAAATTCAAGGATGAATAAATGGATTAAAATCATCTTATTTTGCTTCATCTGTCAGCATGTCAACAAGTATTGTTACCTTTTACCTCTATTACTAGTAGATCATTAGTCAAAGTTATTCACTCAGACTTACAAAAAGTTTCAAGTTTTGAAATTTCATAAATCAAAATATTTATTACTATTTGAGAACCTATTCTTAAAATATATTGAATTTATTCCAAACTAAAGCTCAAGAACTAAAACTGCTGAATACTATTTTCTTCGAAATTTAAAGGGATTTTTTCTTCAATAAGTTGATAACATTTATCCACTTAAATTGAATGACTTTACATTACTTTTGAATTGTGATACTTTGAACATTTGAAATAAATCTTTTCATGTGACTCGACTTAAATTTTTAATAAACTTAAAACAGAAAGAGTCAGAACACTTGACATAAATCTTGTTGTGAGACTCGATCTAAAGAAGACGAAAATAGCTATAAATTGAGTAAAAACTACTTTTGATGCTGACTTTTAATGTCTAAATGTTTAACGAGAATTAAAAATTTATCCTCAACTTTTCCACAACAGTATCGTTCAAAAAAGTTATCCTTAACTCTCTTCCGAACCCAAACCTTCAAAATGTTGCAGCAGTTGATGACGATGAATGCGCTCGTAAGGCATTAGCTCAAAATGGAAAGTGAGTCAAATTTATTTAACTATTTAATACTCAAAAAGTGAGGGCAAATTTAATCGTTACTTTTGATCGTTTTATTTGGATTTAAAGAGGTTTTCATTGGTGTCCTAAAGTCAAAAAATGTTATATTAAAATGGATGCAGTGGTGAATCCAGCAAATACTGGGACTGGAGGTCTAAATTGCACTCTCTATATGTGTAAGTGATCATATGATCAATTGAATTAAGCTCATGTACTATAGAAAAAACTTGCAAACTTTGATTTGGCGCTCACTTATTCACGAATGTTTACTATTTGTCTAATTTTCATGTTATAATTCAATTGAATAGTGGATGCGGTCAATGTTACAGGAGCTTATCTGGCCGGAGCCGTTAACTTAACCACAGCATTGAACAACTTAAATGGTGCTGTCAACAAAAGTAGGGCCAGTTTTTCTATATTGTTGAGCGCGGCTGATGGCGGAGGAAATGTCACCTATCAAATCAAGAAATGCTTGATTAGCGATCAAATAGTTGTGGATATTTATGGCAATTCTTTGTATAACATGTCAAGCAATGGCTTTGTAATAAATCCAAAATTAGTTTCAACCAAAAAAGCTCAAGCGTCTGCTGGCAATTCTCTTTCTTCAATCGGTGATTGTTATAGAAGTTGCAAATCTGAGACTTCGATACAATGCCTCTCTTTTTCATTCTGTCGCGATGTTGACAATAGTGTTCGATGTCTTTTATCATCGAAGTTAGCTTACGATGAAATGCCAAACAAAACGAGTCAAATGCAAGTGGACTCTGTATGCAATACATATGTGATTTCATATTTGAACGGCTATACAAAACTTCCGGGTCAAGTGATTCTAAGTAATGGTGATCAAAATGCTAAGGCAACTAATGCTAACTTGTGTGCAAAACTATGTACTTTTAATAAGAAGCTCCCGTGTAAAAGCTTTCAATATTGTCAGACTGGAGAGTGCTTTATGAGAAGGAAACACTTCTTAGACTTCAATACCGTTAAATCAAGTTCTAATTCTGCTCTAACCGGATGTGCCTTTTATTCAAGTATGTAAATCATAATCATTTAAATTAAACACTTTTAAGCTCAATATTTCTTTTCTGTAGTCAAGTATTTGTCCGATTATGTGACCACTGGTTTCAATCTCGTAAAAGATCCGAAAGCTTTGAAATTTAACGGAGACTCAGCCGAAGCGTGTGCTAAGCACTGCTCGAGTCAAACAGATAACTGCACGTCATTCAACTATTGTCCCGCTGACTCAGGCATTTGGAGTTATTGTGAACTTAGCTCTAAATCTATTTATACAACCGGTGTTCTCACTAGTAATTCAACTAATAATAAGACATTTTGTAGACATTATGAACGAAATTTTTTACCCAACAATAATCCAATTTCTCCAACTTTGAAGCCTATTATTAACAAAGTATCCAATACTAATGCTAAAAATAGCTCTGGAATGACAAGTGGAAGCTTTTTTGGGTTAATATTTGGTTTATTTATAGTTGGATTAGTTTTCGGAGCTCTTGGATATTTCGCTTTTCAATATTACAAAAGAGAAATACGACCCTCGGCTGGACCCGGACTTAGCGTTAGATTTATGAAACAGGACGGCGCTAAAGCATCCGTTCAGGCTTAACAAATTCATATCATATCAACTTCAACTCAATGTCCAAATAAATATACATTTTATTTAAGATTAAATTTGGCACAAATCAAATCAAACTTCTAATTAAATTATATTTCAATTACAAAACTTTGTTAAAATGCATGAGTAATTGTGAGATCTAAATAACACATTAATAATGAGTTTAATTTTCATTAAGTATTTTAAACTTTGAATTTGAAAAAGAAAATTGTCGAAAAAAAATGTCTTCATTAAAATAATTTAATATAAATTGTAAAACTAAATATTTGATAAATTATCGAAAAAATCGAATAAAGTTCTCATAATTCATCTGAAAATCTAGCATTTTCAAGCTGTTCACCGAAATCAGTGACTTCACTGCCAACAAAGATGTGGTGGTGGTCTACTATTTCATCAACAGATAGTTTTCCGTCATGATTATCATCGGAAGTCGATATCAAGTGATTGGCTTCACTTTCAGCGATTTCTCTTAAAAATTGAATTAAAAAATCAAAATCAATGATTGGTTTTTTGATTTACTCACTGGTTATCAGGAATAAGCCACAGAAGACATTCTTTTTGATTCAACTTTCCGTCTCGATCGGTATCATATTCATTATGGAAGCGGTCTTTTTCAAGTATAAAATGCTCTGATTTAGGATCGGGAGGACTTCCGTTAACATCACTGACAAATTCATTAAAGTCTAGAAATCCGTCCTTATTCTTATCTCTTTTGATCATCATTTGAGTATAAATGGTGTGATGCATGTGTTCGAACTCTTCAGGGCTATTGAAAGCCGCGAATTCATTGATATCTAATTTGCCGTCAGAGTTAAGGTCTGCCGCAGACCATAAAGCCTTATCTTCAGCCATAAGTTCATCGCGCAAAAGGTTTTCATCGTCTTCGACATCGAAAGAGTCTCTGAGGTGTTCATCCCATGTGAGAAAGCCGTCTCTATCAAGATCTTCTTCTTCTAATCTTTCTTTTCCGTCCTCTTTCGCCAACGCATTGAAAGACTTTAAGACCCAAACAATAAGCTCTTGTTTATCAACAAATCCGTCATTATTAACATCCATACCATTAGTAACTAATAGTCTGAGTCTTCTTTTCGATTCTGATGGACTCAAAGTATCGAATTCTTTGGCTGTGTCTCGACTGCCAAGAACTGACTCGTGATCGAACTCAAGGCTGTCCTCATTATTCGCGTAATGATTCGATTGAAAGGCGTCTTCAATTCGCTCTTTATTTGGTTTGTTATGTAAATGAGGGTTACATTCAATCAAACCATTCAATAAAAGTGATAGAAATAAAATAATTGCAATTTTTTTCATTGCATTCAAACTAATCATTTTTCGGATAAAAAGTGCACTTTTATTGCCTTAAATAGTAATCACATTTCAATCATATTAAACATTTTCTATTTATCGCAACTTTAGTTCAAATACTATAGGATTTCATCTATTTTTCTATTAATAACTTATAAAACTATTTCATTTTAAGTATCAATAATTGTTTTCATCTGAATTACAGATTTCAAGTTTGTTATCATAAGAACATTACATTGACTCTACATTTGTTGATCTTTTAGGATAACTTACTCTAGACTTCCTTTAGATGGTGTGTGAGTGCGATCAATACAAGTGTCATCTCTTTTGCTTACCCTATATTTCAAAGTCTGATTTAACAAACTTTCAAACATTACAATCAAAACTAATACAAGTATTTAATTAATTAAATAATTTTTTTTATTACTAATTCTTCAATTTAACAACCAGTACATCAAATAAATTAATAATTTATAAAAAATTATTCAATTTCAATAAATAATAATTTATAAAAAATTGTTTAATTTTAATAAATTAATAAGTTATAAAAAACTATTCATTTTAATAAATTAATAACTTTAAAAAATTGCTAATTGTGTGCATTATAAAAATGAGTGAATCGATGACTGGGGATGACTGAGTTTAGTCCACTTCTTCAATGGTGGGACCACTTCCTCCTCCAGAAGTTGGTCCAGTTCCTGCACCCGCACCGGGAGGCGCACCGCCCGCCCCGGGGAATCCTCCTGGAAATCCTCCGGGCGCTCCACCGGCCGACTGATAGAGTTTAGTAATGATTGGATTACAAATTCCTTCCAATTCTTTCTGTTTGTGTTCGAACTCCTCTTTGTCTGCGAGTTGGTTAGTGTCTAACCATTTGATCACATCCTGGACTTTGTCCAAAATCTTTTTGCGGTCGTCCTCTGGAATCTTATCCTTTACTTTCTCGTCTTCAACGGTTGACTTAATGTTGAAGGCATACGATTCCAATGAGTTCTTCGCTTGAATGCGATCTTTTTGTTTCTCATCGTCGTCTTTATAAGTTTCCGCTTCTTTGACCATTCTTTCAATATCTTCTTTAGAAAGTCTTCCCTTATCGTTAGTGATCGTGATTTTGTTCTCTTTTCCGGTACTCTTATCGACAGCGGAGACATTGAGAATACCGTTGGCGTCGATATCGAAAGTGACTTCGATTTGAGGGACACCTCTGGGCGCGGGTGGGATTCCAGTCAATTCGAACTTTCCTAAGAGATTGTTGTCTTTGGTCATCGCTCTCTCGCCTTCATAGACCTGAATAAGAACTCCGGGCTGATTATCTGAATAAGTCGTAAAGGTCTGTGTCTGTCGGGTAGGGATTGTTGTGTTTCGTTTGATTAGAGCTGTCATAACCCCTCCGGCAGTTTCAATACCAAGAGAAAGTGGTGTTACATCGAGAAGGAGCAAGTCCTGAACCGCTTCACTTTTGTCTCCATTTAGAATCGCCGCCTGAACTGCAGCCCCGTATGCGACCGCTTCGTCTGGATTTATACTTTTGTTCAGTTCTTTACCATTGAAGAAGTCTTGCAATAGCTTTTGAATCTTTGGAATACGAGTGGAACCGCCAACTAAAACGATTTCGTGGACCTGAGCCTTATCGAGCTTTGCATCACGAAGAGATTTCTCCACTGGATCCAATGTTGATCTGAAGAGATCGGCATTTAATTCTTCAAATCTGGCTCTAGTAATAGTTGAGTAGAAGTCAATGCCTTCGA
>JAQFZT010000665.1:0-21747 GCA_034696325.1 Camisiidae sp.
TAGTTAGAGAAATTTTAACAAATTCCAATAAATCAGACATTGAGTTAGAGAAATCAATCATTTTCTCGTAAACATCAAAAACATCTTTACAATTGAGGAGGCGCATCATAAAACAACACATTGAATTTATTTTTAGGTGCCTATTTTAGACACTAATTTGAAACTTTGGTAAGGTTTTAGCATAAACTTATTTTTATAGTTATAAATTAGTGTCTACTTAAGGCAACACTAAAAAACTTCAATGTGTTGTTTTATGATGCGACTCCTCAATTGTTAAATAATAACTTTGCAGTCTCTGAGTTTTGCTTTATATTATCTAAATTTAAATTGTAATGAGTGGCAAATGGCTTCATATTTTATATCCACACATCTACACTTAAATGTTCAAAATCTCTGGTGGGGCACGTGCCCCCCTGGCCCCTACCCTAGGTACGGCATTGAACAAACTATTAATGTCTTAAGGGCTATAGTCGTAAAAGTTTATTAGTTTTGCATACTTTCTAATACTATGTTCGGACGACAGACTTAAGTCTAGTGACTGCTCAAGCATGCGTGCGAACAGAACTAACTCTCGATTGTTCCTTAAGAAATGCACTTTTTTGGGGGACTATTTTATAAACAGAGTAACTGCATGTATATGAAGAATCGAGAACTTCACTTAAGTAAGCAATCGTCCAAACACTATTGCTTGAGAAAAAACATAGAGAGCATGTCTATTAAATCATATTTTATGGAAATATTGAAATAAATTTTTTTTATATTTTTGTCTCTCAAATTCATAACAAATATTAATTAATTTGAGAATATTGAGACCTTTAAAATGTAAAAAAACGCCTTGAATATTGGCCGGTGAACGCCTTTTTGCTCAAGCAATGCTTAAGTCTTTTTGCTTAAGTAAGCGTAAGAACATAGTATAAGTGATTAGTGTTTAGATGAAAATGATATTTTTAGCTCAACATCTCAATTCAAGTCAACCCATCAACATCTCAACCAATATAAGTGTGTAGTTTTTAAACAATGAGCGAACAAAATAGTTTTGCTTTTAAATGTATTAAAACAGCATTAATAGTATTATATGTGTTCTCAATAATAGTTCTCATATTGTTTATTGCTGTCGCTTTATTTGGTTTAGCGATTCCTCTTCAAAAGCAAGAATACACACGTATGTTATCATTCATTAATAACTTATTTATAATTGTTTCAAATTTTCAACATTTTCCATTTTATTCGATTAGATTAATAATAAATTTAAATAAAAATAAAACTGAATACTGTATTGTACAGTTTGAAAGAAAGTTTGCCACCCTTTTAAACTACAATTTTATGTTAGAAAATACATTAATCCAATTGACTATCTTTACAAAATTGAATTTAAAGTGATTAAAGATCTAAATATGAGATATAATTAATAGATTATTCATAGGTCAGGTAATGAACACATTTTATTTTTCGGATTTAAAGAAAAAATTTCAGTATTTGTTTCCACTAGGTTTCATTATTATGCAATTCAAGACTATAATGAAACTTTAAACAAAAAAAACTTTAAAGCTTATCTATGCAGTATGTGCGTCATTTTCTATTAAGCCTTTAGATAAGATGGCAATCATTCATGTATATCCAGTGGTATCACCGAATATCACCGAATTTCATTTCACCGAATATCATATCACCGAAATTCATTTGACCGAAACCTCATTTGACTGAATATCATAAGACCGAATTTCATATGACCGAAACCTCATTTCACCGAATATCATAAGACCGAATTCATTTGACCGAAAATTTTTTAAACTTTTGAAAAATATATTTTGATTTCATTCAAATATAGAAAGTCTATAATATATATATATATATATAAATGTAAAATATAATGAAACTCTAATACAATTTAATCTCTTATCTGCTTATCTTATAATCTCCTGAGAATAAATGAATTAACATCTGGAAAATCTTAAACATCTGAAATAAATTATATGAAATATACCAATAAAATATTCTAAAAGTTCAAAAAATATTATTATAGACTTTCAATACTTGAATGAAATCAAAAATATTTTTTTCAAAAGTTAAAAAAAAATTCGGTCAAATGAATTTCGGTCATATGATATTCGGTCATATGAGGTATAACCATATCCAGTACAGGTCCAGAAAGAAAAAGCGTGCATAGGTCACGAAAAAAACTAATGTTTCTCAGTATCACATTTATATTTCCTCTTTACGGATTCGTGCTTGTTTTATGGGTAAAATATTCATGTGATACTGAGAAACATTAGTTTTTTTCGTGACCTATGCACGCTTTTTCTTTCTGGACATGTACAGTACTATAATGGATAGTTTTAAGAGTTTTTAATTAATTCTTACATAAAATACTTTATTTAACATGTTTGTTACAGTAGTTAGATTTAATGCGCCGGTAATAGTTCCTATCTTTCTATTATCCATTTCATGGAAAATATTTGCATTGGTTGGCGTTATTAAAGAAAACAAATGTATCGCAATCGCAATGATTGGGATCTCAGGGATTGGATTTATGGTTCAAAGTGTTGCTGGATTTATCGGCTTAGCTATTATTAATCTGTTGTGTAGTATTCTGGCCGCACTTTACGCTAATAATATTATCCAGAAAGAAGAAGGAAACGTTGTTAGGTGGATAAATGTGGATAGAAAACGAGGTAGGCTCAAAAGGATAAGGCTCAAAGATATAAAACTCTTTATCCCTGAGACAGGAGACTCGAAACTAGAAAACTAAACTTTTAAGACCCTATTTATCCTGCATTATACTTGAAATACACTGAAACTCTTCTATATAGTGATTAGTGATTGCATAAATTAATATTTTCTCAATAACATTAGTCAATAATTTTAGTTTCCATTTTAGTATTTGATTCATTTTTAGGCTCAAAATTCACAAAATTATAAATAATAAATACTACATATGTTTGAAAGTGTTTGTTTAAATTGAATACTATTTAAAATTTAATGATTTGAAAATTATTAATTAGTTATATAAGGTTAGAATGTTAGAATTTCACATGTTAGAAATTTGACTTGTTAGAAAAGTCATTTGTTAGAAATTCATTGGTTAGAAATAGTAATTGAGGTGAATGTGATTATAGATATTATGGAGGTGGACCTGGTTATGGAGGTTAATATTCAAATTGATTTCTATGAATTTTATCTTTATATTTGAAACTTATTTCGGAAAAAATATTAACTAAAAAAATGGAATCACCTCCCATAACCAGGTTCATCTTAATATAACCAGATTCACCACCATAACCTCCATAATCAGGTTCACTACCATAACCTCCATAACCAGGTTCACATCCATAATATCCATAATCACCTTCATCTCAATTACTATTTCTATTTTTATTGGCGCACTATATAAATGCACTTCTGTTAAACCTCTGCATACAGTTCAGGCACTGTATACGTTTCATACAGTAAACTCTCTTTATGTTATTTTTTTATAAATAAAATCGAGAATTATTCGATAATAGACTTTTATTATTCATACAATTACATAATAAAGTTTGACTAAAATCAACATTAACTATAAAGTGTAAGAATAGTCTAAACTTATTTTATTCAATAAAAATAACATAAAGAGTTTTTACTGTATGGAACGTATACAGTGCCTAAACTGTATGCAGAGGCTTAACAGAAGTGCATTTATATAGTGCGCCAATAATAACAAATGACTTTTCTAACAAATTATTTTTTTGAAAAGTGAAATTCCAACAGAGAATCTCTAATAAGTGTGATATAACTGTTATAAAATGCTGGAATTGTAAATTTGACTGATCAACATATTATATATCTTTAAGCCAATGTAAAAGCCCATTATCTCTTGAAACCTATTTAAAAATGCATTATCTCTTTTAGACTGCGTTTGAAACGGCAATCGGTACAAATTATTGAACTCCTTTAGGTTTCAACAAATCAAGCTTTTCGTCAAATGTATGGCAACACTATTAAGCTTTTACTCATAAAAAATCAAAATAATTTCTCATTATAATAAAAAATAAGTATTAATCAAAATAATTTGATATTCGCTGCGCTTTCAATTAACTTAATTAAGTTATAAATTACTCAATTGTTCTCTAAATAATGTAAAGTGTTTTAAGTCTATTATCCTTTAAAAGTTTATTTTTAAATTTAAATATCAATTGAATGGTTTCAAAGTTTGAATGTATGAAGACTTTTAATAAGGCAAAAGTTAATTCAATAATTTTCAATCACAATAAGTAATAACTATAATAATTGACAACAGGATACACGATAAAAGTTAGGTTTTAAACCCGACTGTATTTGCATTATATTAGTTAAGCTTAAATTAATCACTTTATAAGCCATTATTACTTCTCTTTATAAGTGGTGTTATTGAGTAAAATTGTAAAAAATAAGTCTCATTTCGAGACGAATAAATCTTAATATAAAACTAATCACAGAATACAAATCTGACTTGAATTAGATTAAGAAAATAAATGATTAATACAATTAAAATGAAGAAAAGAGACTAAAACTGGTTTGAAAAATAGAGCCATAATTTGACATAAACTTAGTCTGAATGAGGAGTTAAAGCAAAGAAAAATGTAGAGAAAAAGAGAAAAAAATTTGTATTATAAAAGCTGATGAGAAATAAGTGTTAAACTGGTATCAAAGTATCGCCGGTTGAAGTTTATTCGTGAGATCCTGCATAAGAGTTGCCTGACCTAAAGGCAACTTTATAAATACGTCTTCGGTAACAATACGCCAATGAATATGAGATAATTGCATGCTATCGGACAGGCATTCGGGGCCCGTATAGTGTAAATGCCATAATTCAATCTCTTTCCACGAGTTGTCTGTATTCAAGGGGTCGTCCATATAGCCTAAGAACGATTTCTCGTATTTGAGTCCTTGTGTTGTTGACAACAGACCTGTTGTCGGTTCCATTGTTGGTTCACCAGTCGGTGATTGCGCTGAAACCACTGCACTCTTGAAAAATTGAATCATTTCTTCAGAAGTGGTCCAGTTGTCACTTGTTTTGAATAATGATTGTAAGTCTAAGTAAAGACATTCACCGCCAATAAAACGCTATATAATTAACAAAAATCAATCATTAATTGAAGGTTGAATTGAAAACATGAAAAACAGTAAAGAAGTAAATATAAAACTAACGACTGGTAGCGATAACTGATCTCTTCTTTCAGTTTTCTCCACAACAAACTCTAAAACTCTCGCGCCAGAGAATGATGTCCGGAGTGATTGCCATCTTTTAAAATAATAAAAACATAATAAATACAATTGAAATGAACCGAAAAAATTGAAAACTGTTGAAACTATTGAAAACCTGCTAATAATGAGCACAACATAATGATTAGGACCCCATCGAGGAAGAGCTCCACGACCTCTAAGTCCAGTTCTGCCAAACGGATTGAGTGGAATTCCATTGTCTAGTCTATAAACTAAATTAATGCCGTCTTCACTCATAATCCATGACTGCCTATCAATTGTAATTCCCGCCGGATTTACAGACTTTGAGTTCCACTGAAGTATTGGTAATTTAGATATGACTTCTTCTATCTGTAATTCTTGTAATAGAAGTATGTCTTCGTCTACTTGTGATTGAATGTTGACATTAAAATCGATTTTAGGTTTAGTATAAGCGACCGGATCGTAGTCTATCCACATCACTTCCCAGGGGACGTATTTGTCAGGTATGGGCACACGTTGGACACGAGTCCCTAAATAGGGTGAGTGTCGGGCCAAGAAGTGCACCAAATGAGAGCTTGTTGTTTGGCTGCTGTCGAACCCGTGCTTTTTGATCGATAAGTGTTTTATGTTTTCCAAATAGACATGCGATTGAGTCATCAATCGCTCCAATTCTGTCACTTTTCCCTAAAAATTATAATTTAAATTCATTTTTCAGATATTTTTTCAAGTTTATATTCTTTAAACTATTTCTTGTATTTTTTATTTTTTTATATCGAATGCAATGACTTTTTAATTGAAAACTTTTTGCTTTTCAAATTAAATCTTTTGAAACTAAAAACTTAGAGAAATGACAATTTCTTCATTCAAACCTTTAATTGTCTCAAAACTTTTTTTTCGTGTTCAATCTCTTCGCTGATGGTCTGAACGGTTTCCCATTCTTTCTTAGCTATATTTGAATCATCGTTTTTGATCTCTTCCTTATTATAGAATTCTCGGGCTAAATGTCGCCAAAAATTATAGTCATCTTCAGAAAGTCTGGCATAATATTTATCACTTTCTTCAGTGATCGGCAATAATAGATTACTTTTTCCATCCTTTAAGAAAACACATTATAATGAGAAAATTGAATAAAAACTCATTTTTAACTCACAATTTGATCTTTTTTCCTACAATAATAACAAGTAATGAAACGAAAAATCCATTTGAATATGAAATAAATATAACAAAATATATTAAGTGGTGCCGGAAGTGGTAATCGATGAGCGAAGTCAACAACTAATATATATCTTTGAAATTTCCAAATATAATCGGTTTCTGTCTGTAGTTTAGAAGCCGTGGCAGCGAATAAAGCGTAGAGTAATGTCATTAGAATTAGCTTTAAAAATATGAAGTACTGTATGGAGAAAAAGTAGGGCCAGAATCCAGTTGTCGGACAATCCAAGTTTGTCTCGTTATAAATGCTTGCGTGACATGTGCTGCCACTCGAGCTCGAGTTCGAGTTCGAGTTCGAGTTCGAGTTCATCATGTATTTATTGCATTCAGTATTAACTATAATTAACAAAACAGATTTATCATTAATTTTGTTTCTTTTTTAAAATTATTTTTTCAATTTTTATTGATTTGTTTTGTGTTTTCCATTCGTGAATAAATAGAAATTTAATGCAATTTGAATTTCATGTTTTTGAAAATTAAATGATGAAAATTGTTTTCTCTTGGGATCACACATTTCTTGGGACGGAAATCAATGTAATTCAAAATTGAATTAGTTTTTGTCAACAATTGTAATTGTATTCAAGGATTCTCTAACAGACAATTAATGAGATAATAGAGAGTCGCATCAATTGATAAGTTTATAGCAAAACCAAATAAATAGTCAACTGAATGACTAGAAACTAGAAACTAAATCTAAAGTAGGATATAATACTCGAGTTTCTCTCAAGAAATAGAGTAAGTGTTAAACATAACTATATTAAGTTAGTTATGCAAAACTTATAGCGGATTTCTATTATGGAAATGAAGTTAAGATAACTTGTAATCGATTGGCAATTGTTTAGTTTTTTTTTATAACAGGATAATTAAAAAGCGACAAAACTATCAGATCTTTGTTTACCATCTCAAGTGACTACAAATATCAATAACAAGTGTTGCAAAACCTCTGTCGCAAAGTCTTAAGAAGTGTTGAGAGAACTTTGTTTAAATCCGATGACAGATTCGACAGTTCATTATTGAAATAAACATGTCTTCCAATATTGAGAAACAACAGGTATTTAATTATGTTTATAATAACTGACCTGCAATTTAATCAAAACTTTATATCAAATTATTATTTCAAACTTGAATTTCAGATCAAAGAAGGAATTATTTTGAATGAAGCGTTGGATAGACAAAGAAAGGGAAAGAAAAGTATTTTTAAAGTCATGTTCAAAAGAGGAAATAATGAAATTCCATCAATATATGCACTGAATGGCATTGCCGTAAATCCTCAACAGATCAATATGAAAGTGGTTCAGCTCAAAAGATTTCTATTAGTTATGACAATATTGGCATTAACTTTATGTATCATTTATGTCATAAGAAGAATACAAGTCATCGAAGGAGACAATTCAGTTGAAAGTCCCGAAAAGTTAATCGATAACAATGAGAACAAAAATGAGATCAATAATTACGGCATTGAATTGAATGGTTCGACAGTTGATACAAAAGTTGTAACAGAACCACTCACGACAATGACATCAGCAACAAAGACAATGACATCAGCAATAAAGACAAAGACTATTAAACAATTGGATTATATTTTAGTGACAATTATAGTAAATCGCGCGACAGTTCCTGACAAAGACTATACTGTTTTCTCGGGGAAAAGCGATCCTTACGTTGACTTATATTTAGATGGAATTAAATTTGGTTCAACTAATGTCATAAAAAATACTAATAATCCTCAATGGAATCATCATTTTGGGCATGAGATTAAGCTATCGATTAATAGTACTATTTATTTCGAGATTTATGATAAGGATGTGACTAAAAATGAATATATCGGTGGACTTGCAGTTAAAATCTCAAAATTAAAGACCGAAGGATTGAATGGGAAGATAACTAATGAGAACTATGGCAAAGGTTCGCTTTGGTTTACTGTTAAGTGGACTGAAGTCTATAAAAGTTATTGAATTTTTATTTTCAATTTCATTAGCAATAAGGGATTTTTGCCTTTAAAAAGTTCTTCAATTCATTAATCATTTGAGAATTCAAAGATTTATAATTATAATTTAAACCCTGATTAATAATTATTAACTTGTTTTTCATAAAATAATTATAATTCAATTATTTATCTATAGATTTAATTTTCTATTACTGATACTTCATGTGATGTTCTTTAAAACTTGTGTTTATGTTAATCAATATAAGCTATGAATTCGATGATAGCTTTAAAAACAGTTTAATTACTAAAAATTGAGTTATTATTTGAATTTTATTGAAGAGATGTGTTGAATGATATAACAAAATGTGTTTAATAATTAAGTAATAAATAAATAAAATGATTTAAAAGCCAACAAACCTTTCAATTCATCGACAGGTGTTAGAAATAGAGAGAAAAACGCGCGATGAAAAGCAATTCTAAACATTTCAAAACTCAATTGGGAGTCGGGATACATAACAGCTTGAATAACAATACCAGAACTGCAAACCACTAATAAAGCCATTCGCATAAAGTTAATGAAGTCTACGGTAACCATCAATTTAAGCCTATATAAGAGTGGGCCTAAAGTTGGAGATATAGGCAAATGAACGGCAAACAGTCGGTAATAAAAGTAAAGTAAACCAAATGATAGCATTATTTTCATTGTGTAGGGCGAGAGTGGTTTGTAGCTGAAGACACGGCCAGATGTATAGACAGCAACAAACATTATTATTAACACTATTTCCATACATTTGAATACCATCGGAACGGATGTGTATTTACGATATAATATGATTGTTCTGCGAACGTATTCCACGAGAATTAAAGCTAAAATTAATCAAAATATCAATTTTAGATTTTCTTATCGTTTTCATCACATGTATAATGAATACCAGTCCAGACGCAGACACACAAATCCAAGTTATAGTTACCACAAGCGGGCCATATGAGAGCCAAACTAAATAAACCTATAATTAGTGGTAGAAAATGATTTTCGATTAACTATTTGAAGAAGAAATTGATTAATTATTGCCTAAAAATATGATGTAAAAGAGTTGAAATGTCCAGAACTTAGTGATGGGTGCGTTCCACATAAGATAAATCATTTTCCAAAGCGGTGGTTGTCTTTTGATAAACAACTCTCTTTGGCGTATTAAAGTTGACATATGTTTGCCTTGTTTTGTGATATTATCAATATTTTTGGTTACAATTTCGACCGGTTTAGTGAATATAATATTTTCAATATTGTCATTACTAATAGGGCTGATATTAGCCCCTTCGGCCACATCTCCACTTTCAGGATGAATCAGATGTTCGTCTTCGCCCCCATCTCTTTCATCATCAAATTCTTCATTTTTATCTAAATGTGGAAGTAGTTTTGAGGGCTCTTCACGAAATCGAACCCAAATATACATCGGTATTATGAAAAGAGCTGACAATAAGATCTTAAGCGATGGCGGAATAGTGAAGAACCCCCAACTCATTTCGCGAAGTCTCACATTACCCAAAAAAGTATTTGTTAACCATTTTTGGCAACACGGATGTGCTAAGAATGCTCGTAGTCTGGCATTGGCGGCGATGTCAACAGCTGTTTTGTAATTCCAATCAGAGCTTTCTTCGCTCAAAACATCGTTAGCTCGTGTCTCGTCTTGAGAGAAACAGGCGTCTAGTACACCGATCGCGTAATCGGCGAACACTTTGGACGGGTCTTTGAGCTCTGTCTTCAGGTTTTGTTCTCCCACATACCACGAAAGACGTTCCAACATCATTGAGATTACAAGACCTTTCATTAAACAATTCATTGTCAAATAAGTTTCGAATTCAAATCAATATAAAGTAAAAAATATTTAACTTAAAATTCAAATATCATTATTGCCTAAAAATCAGAATAAAATTATCAGATTAAAGAAGGAATGGATTCAATTCGGTTTTTACAATTCTCTTGTAAGTATCGGTAAAATTATTTTAGTTTTGATTCAACTCTAGAACTTATTTTAATAAAATCAATAGAAATAACTATAAATTGAGACCTAAATGAATGGGTTGATCGCAATGTTTCCATAAAACTTTAGCCAACTTTTGTCTGTTTGCGAAGACGGCCCACATCGTCAAAATGGTCAATGCTTTCCGTTCAGCAGAGGCCGCATCGGATGGATATAAACCCATAACATTTAAATATAGATTTTGTGATGAAACAAATTTATGCAAATCAGTAGTCGCTTCGATCAGCCAATTCAGGTCAATATCAATAAAGTCTTTATTAAGTTTACTGCCGAAAGAATGGCCTAAAACTCCTTCCCAACAGACAGAACGGAAAAATTCTTGGCCATGAATTCGTTTAAATAGATTTTTGAGCCTTTTTGGAGTAACGAATTTGTGTAATCGGAAGCCATGTGTGAGAAATAGATCAACAAATTCTTCACGATTCTGACGAGTAAGAGCTGCCTCAAACATAGACTTTTCTAACTTCAAAATAACTGTCGGATCACGACTTAAAACCTGAATAAAAAACAAATAAAAAACTTAGACTAAAATATCATTTAAATCATAACTTATTATAAAATCATTTACTTTAAAAACCAATGTTTGCTAACAAGCAATCAATTTTACTAATAATGGTTGAAATTTAAAATAAAATCTTCAAGACTTGTGATATAGACTAAAATTTTTAGCTCAAAACAAACCTCATTTTTAGCGACATGAGGACAGTTCCAATCGAGAGTGAGATATAAGTCTTTTAGCAATAGCTCCACATTAGGAGTGGAACTTTTTTCTGCGTGTTGTGACTTAAATAAAGCCATTAATAAATACTCTGAAAGATTCTCTAAATTACAGGACGAGTTGTGCATATTTAAGACACTTAAATATATGCGTCCGCACTGTTTCGATAGACGTATACATTCAAGAATACGATCACGAAATATATTACGCGCTAATGTATTGTCTCGTAATTTAGGGTAACGATTAACTATTTTATTACTTAATTCTGGTTTAAGAAATGATTCGACAAACTCTGCATCCCATGTATTGGCCAAATCTCTACACCTCTGTTGCATTTCGAGGTAAGCGAAGGCTAATAAGTCAGCTAAACCTCCACTTCCACGAAGAACAACAACCGGATTACGACGTTTGAGGTGATCGAGTACTAGTCTGGCGCAGTCATACCCGCCTTGAATTACGATAGAAACGACCGGTATTTCCATATTAGATAATGAACACGACTCTATGTTTGCCCGATCGTCTATTAAGTTGCCTTTAATCACAAATAAAACCAAACTATTCATTTCAATTACCATTTCTAATCATTTTTACCTCCGCTGTCCACCAGATCTGATGCGAACTCTGCTTTACCGCCAACTGTTGATAAATATTGGATTATTCGGAGCGCAAATAAATTAATCCCTGTTTTCGAAACAGTGTTATCTCTAACGATAATATAATGGGTGTGACTATCGTTGAGCTCGTATTTTCCTTCTTCGGGAACATTTCCTTCGTTTTGGATCTCAACTCTTTCCTGATATTTGGGGAAAAACAAGAGAAATAGGATTTTGAAAATTTGAAATCTTTTAAAACTGAAAAAATATAAAAATGATTATTGATTACAAAATCAGAGCCTTCAGCGCCGATGTTTTCCCCATATCTCAAATGGTCTTCTCTCATGATTCCGACAACATTTAGATTAGTATTACTTTGAGCTTTACTCGATCGGTAGGCTTTTGTTTCTTTCATTTCGTTATAGACAGCGTCACCGATGAGTCGCGAAGCGCCGATATTTATGCCATTAGTAAATATCCACATGTTAGTAGAGTTTGCGGCCTATTATTACCATTAATTACAAGTTTAGTTCAACTTTTTCTTAATTACTTGTTTTTAACAATTCAAACCTTCATTAAACCCTTTTTGAAAGCAGTAATTTGTCTAGAACTTGACCAGTTGTCAAGTGAGGCTACATTTGAGATAATAAGTGCTACAATTCGTGGCGATTCCATTCTCCAGTTCCTGTGCATTATATAAGCGACGTCTTCGATGTGGACGTCATGTGAAACTTTGATGTATGGGTGACCCTATCATTCAAATCATTAAATATTATATCAATAATCATATCTTACAACTAAAATGCATACTAAAAAACTTCTAATAAGTTTAAAAACTCAATACTATTTGTAATCAATTGAAGTTTTAAAACTAAATAGTTATTGAAGTTATAAATAAAATTTCTTTATTAATTGATAACTTTATAGAAAGCTTTCTTGATTAGAAATAACTTTTAATATTGAAAATAGACTTTGAAATGGAGATGAAATATGAATAACTTGGAGAAAACCTCAAACTTATTACAAGTTATAAAACAATAACTAAACAAAAGTTCTTTTT
Source organism: Camisiidae sp. (assembly GCA_034696325.1). Lineage (NCBI taxonomy): Eukaryota > Metazoa > Arthropoda > Arachnida > Sarcoptiformes > Camisiidae > Camisiidae sp. Next base: position 12,755 of record JAQFZT010000665.1, read on the forward strand.
ATTGACACTTAACACATATCTATTATTGATTTAAAGAAAAAAGACATAAATTGAAAGTCATACCTCTCCGTATTGATAATTCTGATAAAAATGAATCTTTCCGTGCGATAAAATATATCTATTATTAGGAAATACTCTCTCACTAAAGCTGACTCGACTGATCTGCCGGTCAACACTCAACGGATGAGGTGTTGATTGCATTTGAGCCCTACTATTATTATTATTAGTGGGACTCAAAAAAGCAGTTGTCATGTTTGCAGTTGAATTGTTTCTCTTTGATTTAGGCTCTGTTCGAACATAAAGTTCGTGATTATCGATCACTAAATCGATTGTTGGTTCAGTCAGTTCTTCAGCTCTTCGAGCTCTTGACAGATGTGCTGCTGTTCGCAAACGATTCGTTAATGTTCTTAAGATTCCTCTATTTCTTCGAGAACGATCTGATGTTAATGAAGAGTCCTCTGTCTCTGCTGCCTTATCCATTCCTCCTTTATCGTCTTTAGCCATTTTCTATCATTCAACCTTAATCTGGAGGAAAACATTTTTTTTCCAAGTTTTAAACTATTTCTCTCTCATAAAAATCAATATAAAGTTAATAAAAAACTAGTCATATATTGTTTCATATAATCACAGATTTCTCTATTGGATAATTTAGTAATTTTTCATTTCATATCGAAAAATAGCATCAATTTCACGTCAAATATTGTTAATGAACTTTTCAAATGTACGATAAAAATGAAAAATAAAACTTGATTAGAGTTTGATATGATTTTTACTAAACATTTTGGTATGAATTGATTGGTTATGATTAGAATATTAATAGGAATTATAACTAAATAGTTTTCTGATAACTATTTCTAGGAATTGTTTCCCACTTTCTATATTATTAGAAATGGTAAAATGTGTGCACACATAAAGTCGATCAATAAAAATATATTACTCGACAATTCATAGGATTTTCTGTGTATGTATTTTAACAAAAAAGCTCTACTTTTAGATATTAGTTGTTATGTGATTTGGAGTCACAAACTATGCCATAAAGTTGTGCTTATGTTCGCGTTTTTTCCTAAAGTTTTGCAAACTTTTATATTTCACGCTTAATTAGATGTGAAAATGCCTTTCATTCCCATATAATATATGATCAATTTTTAGTCTATCATTGATAGGATTCACAAGCTATGCAAATAATCAAATATTTAATAGTTTTCTTTTGTCAACTTTTCCCTCAGTTTTGATCATCAAAAAACTTTTCATTTATACATCAATTTCAAATAATGCTCAAGTCATTTAAAAGTTAATCATTAATTACTTCCTGTTTATATGTTTTTAATTGTAAGAAAAGTTAATCACTTTTCTCTTAATGTCTTTAATATGAACTTCAGTTCAATATTGAAATCAATTGATAATAATTTTTGGAGTTTTTCAAGTCATTTACCTTATTATAGACTCGATATAATCAATGAAAATTATTTCAATTAAAAACCTATGAGTTTGCAATCCTTTTAAACTTGAGTTTCAAAGTTTAAAACTATTCAAAACTTCTCAATATTTAAGAAAAAAATCTTTTTCTGGTGTCGAATGACTCTTATTTTTTAGAAAAGAAAAGTTTTATTGAATGAATAGTTTAATAAACTGTTTTTCTTAGTGAAAACTTTATTTAGAAATTAAAAACTAATTCCGAGGCCTATTTTAATCAAAACTTTATTTGAAGAAAAAAATAAAGTGTTAAATGATAAATAAAAAGACAAATAAATAAATAGACAAAAAGAAATGAAGTGAAAAACTAAGACGAAAAGTGCATGATTGCTATTGTTATATAAACAAAATTTACTTACATTTCAAGTCAAAAACTTTTATTTACATCAAATATTATCATAATTTTTATCACAAATAATCAGTTATTAAATTGTCTTTAAGTAACAAATGGATAACAATAAAAATACATTTCCATAAATTATTAAGGAATAGATTATTGCTTAGGGAGAACCCAAATATTATTATTATGTAAACATATTGTATTTTCGAAATAACATGCTTTTCGTTATGTTTAATAATAACATTCAATAAAAAGATTCGTATTATATAAAAGTTTACATATATTACGTTCAGTTCAAATTGAGTTTTTTTGTATCATTTTTGTGGTTAATTTGTGGTTAAATTTTCTTACTTTTTGGTGGCTTTAATTCAACATTTTTTATGGTATTGAAAAAACTTGAGAAATATATAATGTGTGTCAATGTCAGACTCAGGGCTGTCAATGCCTTAAGGCTTAAATAATACTTTAAATATAATAATTCTCAAGCAATTAACATATGATATATGATAGCGTTTAAGGATTAGTTTTGAAAATTTGTAATTGTATTGTGAATTTATTGATGATTTGTTATACTTTTTTTCATTAAAATATTGGTTTTTCAGTTCGAAAACCTTCACAATAAACTTGTTAAAACTTTAGGTCAAAGTTATTATAAAAATAGTTTAATTACGAACAAAATAACAATAAGTTTTCACTACATAACACACGTTAATTTGAATATCTAAGTAAAGCATCACTTTATAGGGCTTTACTTTCACTTTCACTTCAGTGATTGGATACCATAAAACTTTTTTGACAACTAGTGTGCGAAACTTGTAATTCTGTAAAACATGTTTTTATGTCAAAATTATTGTATTTCTCTTTATTAATCAAATAGTTTTTTAGTACAACTTTTTTTAATCAGAAATAAAGTTTTAATTTTGAAAATATAAATAACTATATGAGCAATGATTGAGCCAAAGTCTAAATATATGAAAATGCATTTCAAAGTTCACAATAAATATTTAAATATTTAACAATCAATTCTTGTAAAGTGTAGAGAATATCAAAAGTAGTTTAATATTTTTCTATGGGTTTAAATTTTATTGAAATTAAGTTTTGTTTGTTTAGACTTTTTATTTCTTCTGTCTGTGACATGAGGTGAGGGCTTGTCGTCTATTAAAAGAATACCTCTTTTTATGCATTCTGGAGTCGATGGAAAGTCTGTTTCCCAGAAATGTTCAGGAGATCTAACGGGAGACCATTTGGCTCTATGTCGTGAACAGTCTTTAAGTCTTGCCTTCAATTCTTCTTCTGTTAAATCTCTGGTCTTGTAATAGTCTTCACATTCCTATAAAAACATATTATATAATTAGCTTTTGATACACAAAATTGAGTCAACTTTCAAATAATTAACAGTAAAACTGATTAAAATTTTAAAAAATCAAAACAATTTCTGCCAAAGAATTATTGAACTCAAAACCGAATAAATAAATGGATGAATGACTGAAAAAATGTCATACTTTACACGTATAGCCATTCAATTTCTTCCTCTCATCTTTTTTCCTAACAGTCGGACCCAAAGTCTTGATAACAAGTTTGACCGGAGAAGAAGTCATACCAATAGTTCCTTTCTTTTCTTTTCTAACATTCATCTTATCATTAACTTCTTTCTTCTTTTCATTCTTAACATTAATCCCATTCAAAAAAGCAAAACTTGTGTCACGTTTTTCTCTCTTGACATTAATTATCTTATTATTGCCATTAATTGCTTCACACTTTTCTTCTTTAATACAAATAATATTTTTTTTATCAATACATTTATCAGATTTTTCTTCTTTGACTTTAACGGCATTACAATTATTGTTAAACTTATTAATGAAATCAAACTTATTTTCATGACTTTTATCATCAATATTTGTGTCATATTTTTCTTCTTTAACTTTAATCGCATTATTAGTGAGTTTATGATTAAAATTGAGTTCATTTACAAGACTTTTAGAGCTATTGATCGGCGAATTAGTCAAAGAGTCTGGTATTTCATCCAAAGAACTATTAGATGTCTTCTCATTAATGATAATACAATCATTATCTTCAAAATCAGAGATATCTCTCATTGAATTATCCAAAGAATCGGGGATTTCATCGACTGAAATGGGATTAGTTTTGGCATCAATTAAGTCATCGAAACATTCTTCAGAGGAATCATTACATAATATATCACTTTTACGATAACTTCCAATAAATGTCTTTTCATTAAACAAATGGTAATCATTTTCATCAATACAACTATTATTTAAATGATTGAAATCTGTTTGACATCCAATTTCTCGTTTAATAACTATATTATTCTCTAATTGTTTGTACTTTTGCTCTAAATTTTGATAATTATCTAATAAAATATTATATTTTTCTTCCAATTGTTTATAGTTTTTATCAATCAATTTATTTTCTTCTCTCAATAGATCCATATCTTTAGGCCATTCGCTAACGATTGACGACAATTGTTTCAAATGATATGAAGCTTGAGATGAATTTGACTCTAATTTGTCACTCATTTTGTCTTCAATTTAATCGAGTCTTCAGTTATTTATCTATTTATCCGTTGAGAACATAACACAAACGGTGTTTTTGAAACTTATTGTTCTGTTTCTAAGCAATAGCTTTTGTAAACAAATAGCTATCAGAGACACACTTTGAATAAAATATAATTTAAAAACTTTTTTCTCTACTTTTGTTAACATTTTTCTCTACTTTTGTTAACATTTTTCTCTACTTTTGTTAACTTTTTTCTCTACTTTTATTAACTTTTATCTCGAAAAAGTTTTGATTTAATAAGACTTTCCTTATTTGTTATTTAATTGAATTGTCTTATTTAGTTTTCCCTTAAGAAAAGAGTTTTAACTAGTGGTGGAACAGAACAAGTTTATAGATTTATACTTTCTGTCATCAACAATAAATTTCAAATTTGATTGTTCTGAAAAAATATAAAATTTACTAATTTCAAAACCATTCAAGTTGTCAATTGTTGTAAAATCATTAAAAGCATAGTTTACAGGAGGGGTTCCCAATCGGTATCAAATTTGGGTTAAAAACAAAGACTTCTTTAAATATAGTTTATTTATGAAGTGAAGCCTTTTCAAAATAGTCTACCAGAAAACATAAAGTACGATAACATTTACCCATAAACCTTTTTACACGATACTTTACGTACAGTCACCCACATAATTATCTGTTGAACTGATGTTTTCGCGCTCGAAAAATGTAGGGATCACTAACACATAGTTTTATTTTAATGAGAATAATTAGTAAGACTACTTTTTCGTGAAAATTTCGACTTCAATACCTTAGTATACCTCTCCCTAAGTTTTATTGGATAAACTATTTTTAAAGCGCAAATTTCAACAGATAATTATGAGGGTAACTGTACGCGTATCAGTAAGTGGTACGTTCAAGTGTGTCTAGTGGTGCGCTTAAGTTATTTTTAATGTGAAAATGGGATTATGTTATATTGAAAATAAAAAATCAAGTCAAAAATATGGACATATAAGCTTTGAAAAATATTTAGTGGTACGCAAAATTTTCACCTCACTTTAAGTAGTACGTGGGGAGAAAAAGATTGGGAACCACTGGTTTACAGGCCTTCCATCAATTGATTTAATATTTCATTAACTATTTCACCATGATACTGAATCAGTGTTGTTAGGATATAAAAAGCTTTCTCATACTCAAATATTTATTTAACCTTAACGAATCTGCCAGATTTATTTGGTCATAGCTTCAACCTTATCATGTAGGCCTCAAAGTTATTTAGGATATCAATTATTTTAACAACTCAAGTCACGATATTTTCTTAAATTTTGCTAACATTCACATCTAGTATTCATTATCAGTTAGGTTTTACTGCATTAAAAAAGATAATAAAGGGATTGAAAGTTATGACTGTGAATAATAAGTTTCTTCAAACTTAATCAATGGGTAAGAGTTTGAAACCTAACAAAATTCGATGACCAAACTTGAATTCATTGATATCCGGAATAACTTGTTTTCTTTCAAGACTAAGAAAATGTTATTTTTCCCAAACGGATGACATATAGAGAATACATATAACCATTTCTATTGTATAATTTTCAAATAAAAATATTGACCATTTTGATTAGATTGATTTGATCCGTCATAAATTCCAATTTTTTTATCAATGTTTTTGGGTCAAAACTGCCATAATTTGGTCATAAATTTGAAATTTGATTGAGTTGAGACAATAATATGATTATATGAAGTTAATCATTTTATTGCTAATAACTTACTGTTGAGTTGAGATGGGCTGAGTTCTTTCTACCTTCATCATTTCAAAATGCTTTAATTAACATTTAATCAGCTTGTTTTTATAGTGGCGAGCATTTTCGAGATTCTCAAGTCTCAAATAAAATGTTTGAATCATGATTAGGAATCTCCTATGAATACAGTATGAATGTATATTTCATTTTCAATGTTATAGATATGAAACACATTTACATTAGACATTTTGCTAAATTAACTTATTATGATAGGAACGGATATGATTCCTCATTCTATTCATTAAAACTTATTTTCTGAAAATTCACTATCTTTTAAGTTACAAATTATACATTTAAAAAGCTGACTTCAAAGACTTTTCAACAAGAAAACTCTTCAAATTTTGTAAACCGCAATGAGCTTCAATGTCATCCATCAATCTTTTTTTCTATAAATTTAGTCTAAAATAAATCTTTAGTCACTTACTTATGTTTACTCTGTAATAATGGATTTTAATGGAAAAGTAGCTCTCATTACTGGTAAAAATATCTGTCTTGAGTCAATTTAAAAAAATTCAACGTTAGAAAAATTATTTTCAAGAATAAATAATGTATTTAAAGTAATTTTTTATTTTATTGGTTATAATAGGTTCGAGTTCTGGTATAGGAGAAGGAACTGCTATAAAATTTGCTTCTTTGGGAGCAAATGTTGTCATCACTGGAAGAGATGAGAACAGAATTAAAAATGTGGCCCAAAAATGCCGTCAAATTTCTGAGAAGAAAGTTCTCGAAGTGAGAGCTGACTTAACAAATGAAAGCGATGTTAAAAATATAATGAATAAAGCAATTGAAGAATTCGGTAGACTTGATATTCTGGTGAACAACGCGGGTATTATAACCTATCATTCAGCCACTGATCCTTTGATCGATATATTCGATAGTGTAATGAATACAAATGTTAGAAGTGCTTTATTCCTTACATCACTCGCATTACCATATCTTGAAAAATCAAAGGGTACTATAATTAACGTTTCGAGTATAGCAGGAATGACACCTGTATGTAATCATCCTTAAGAATTTTAAATGTTTTTTTTCAAGAGACAACTCAAATAATCTCAATTCTCCACTTAATAGTACCCAAATATGATGTCATATTGTGCAGCCAAAAGTGCTTTGGATATGATTACTAAATGTCTGGCTTTAGAATTGGGTCCGAAAGGAATTCGTGTCAATAGCATTAAGTATTTTTTTGTAATGTTCTAATACGTGAACATTTTCAGTTTTAAAATTTTTTTCCTCTACACAAAGTCCTGGATTAATACGAACTTCAATGCTCTGTTTGAATGGTCTGAGTGAGATTAACTTTGAAAAGATTGCGAAAACTGATTATCCATTTAGAAGAATTGGCGAAACTGAAGATGTGGCAAACGCTATAGCTTTTCTCTCTTCAGAAATGTCTTCATTTATCACTGGATCTAATTTACCAGTCGATGGCGGAGGTTCTAACTGCGCCTCTCAAAATTTCAAGGACTAGTTTATGTATTCAACCGTATATAAACTGTATTCAAATTCAAATTGATTCTTATTTCCTTTAATAATTGAAATTTATTATTAAATTTTCAGTACAATTTAAAGTTTTGTTCATGAATTAACTGATTATAGACTCTTTTAAGTCATTTCTATGATTAATAATCAGTAGGTTTTTATAGTGGTGTTGTGTGCGAACCTTCTGTTGATTTCTTATCGAATTTATTGTTATAGAAAATATTTTGTAAATTTGATATTATATGGAAAGCTAATAAAGAAATGAATTGAATACAAACTAATAAGAGATAAAAAAAAGTTGAATAAATAATTGTAAAAAACGCTTTCATTAAATCATTTGTAACTTTTGTTCATTTCTATGTTTCTTATAATTTCTGAAGTTGTTTTGGACTGTGTTCTTTCTACCCTAATCATTATACAAAATGTTTAAACATATACAGTCTGTGACATTAATGACCGAAGCAGTTTTTGAGGGTTTTCTATGTCTTAACTTTGATGAATTTGAATGAAAATTTTTTTGAGTCAAGTGTGGGTGAAAAGAAACTTTTTGGTTGGGAGGCGTCATCCGCACATTCACGGTCTAATAATGGATACAGGTCACTTGCTCAGGAAAAACAGATGAAAATTTTTTAATTTTGATGCAGAAAATCAAAAATACAAATAAAAGAAAAGGATACGTGTATTTTTGTTAGGCTGAAAATTTCTTTATTTTAAAGTGACAGCAACTCAAACTTTAAAAACCCAATAGTTTGATGGGCCATAACATTGCTATTTTTTAACCGAAAAACTTCAAAATGGTATCAAATGAGAGCCTTTTTAAAAATATCATATTGATATTGATATTGAATTGCAATTCCAGTAATTATAAAGATTTAATTATTTTCCTACTCATTTTAAATTCCTCATTATTCAAATTGAAAAAAATATATTGAATTTTATAACAAAGCAAAAATACATATGAATATATTTAAAAGCTATATAATTATTGAAATTTTAATTCAATGACGACATTCAATTGCAATTCAATTTTCATTCAAATTCATCAAAGTTAAGACATAGAAAACCCTCAAAAATTGCTTCGGTCATTAATGTCACAAACTGTACAACTATTTGATCATTTTTATATAGTGGTGGGTATTTTGAAGAAATTATATTCTCGAGTCTGAATTAATAATTTTCGAGAGTAGAGCCTTCGAGCCTTTCTCAATTTGAAGTTGGCATTATGTAAAGAATTAAACTTCTTAATAAATGTGACACGTAGTTTTCATTATAAACAAATCTACACTCAAAAAAAATTTTTATGCAGAAGTCTTAAAAAATACGTTGAAACTACTCAAAAACGACGTAAAACTAAGATGATTCAACGTCTGATAAAAGATGTG
>JAQFZT010000666.1:0-21739 GCA_034696325.1 Camisiidae sp.
TATATCTACGATTGCGCTTTACATTAAAAATGTAATCACATGTATTTAAATGGATGACAGTGTGAACCGCGTTTCGCTCTGAATTAGCACATATCATAATTAAATAAAATGCATATATTTAGCCCTTTAATGGTAATTATAACAGTAACCAAAACTGTTTCTAAATATCCTTTAGTAATCAAGAGCACAAACATCAGCTTTAGATCATATTTATAACTAAAATAGAAATTAAGTTTAAAAGTTGATCAAATAAAAGAATCTTAACTGAGATTTTGAAACTTTATATTAAGTTTGTAGAAAGTTATTCAAAATGATTATCAATCGATGAAATTTTTTTTATGAACTTTGATTTTAAAAAAATTTTGTAAATAGATTTCTCATCTTGATGTTGGCCACTGAAAGAAAGACAGAAACGACAAATCTTACTTACACTATGCATTGATTTTAAGTTAAATATAATCCAATTTTGTTACTTTTTCCAAATAAAGTTTTGACATAAATTTTTTATTTTTGAAGAAAGCATATAAGCTCATCATAAAACATCGCATTCATGTTATCTTACGGTAGTTGCCAAAAGTTGACTGCGATTCTTTTCAAATGCAGTAAAAAATTATGATCATTTTCAGGATTCTCTTAACTCAAAATAATCAAATCGTGATCCTCGAACCCAGAGTATTGGGCACTTCATTTCCAGGCAAAAGTATTTCATGATTAAAAGTTTAAACTATAATATAATAAAGTTATTTTTTCAAATTCGTCACGCTTTTCAATTTAAAAATTATTTTCTAGTAATGAGTTATCCTAACATAGAATTAAAACTTATTTTCTTTGATTAAATCATTGTGACAGCTGAATGGCGGCTTACGAACACTTCAATTGAACACTAGCCGATCCCAACTTTTATTATAAATTAAATTAATGGTTATAAACACTATTAAGCTTTTGAGTTGACTATTGGATAATTAGAGTAAGGATTTAATCACATTGTTTAGAGATTTTCTCTATTAGTTCTCTATTAGTAAGAATACTATTGTTGTAAAAATTTTTGAAAACGTAAAAATCAAATTACGGACTACGGACGCACGCACACACTCACATTATTAATAATATAGATTATCCGTAGTTGAAATTTTTACTGGTATATGAAATAATGATTTTATAGCACAACTTCCCCTACTATTCTTGCAAATCTCGCTCATATTTAAAATTAAACTACATTTTAATGGAAAAACTTTGTTATTTAACCTTCAAGAATGTTATTATAAAGTGAGATTTGCAACAATTGTATGGGAAGCTGTACACTCAAACTTCCATAACATATATCAGTAAACTATTATCAGTCAAAATTTTAATTTAAGAAAATTGAGATTCAGTTGATTGAAGAGTTCGCGGGCCGCCATTCAACTATCACAATGATTCAATCAAAGAAAATATGTTTTACTTCTATGTCAGGATATCTTATTACTGGAAAATAGTTTTAAAGTGGAATAACTTTTCTCTGTATCACGAGTTTGAAGATTAAATGTAAAAATATTTTATTATGTTTTATAGTTTAAACTTTTTAATAGAAAGAGAAGGAAGAGAAAAATAGATACGAAAAAGTAAACAGTAATTTAAATTTAATGCCTGCTCACAGTTTGTGACACTTGTCTTTAGGCTTTTAGATCCAGTCCTAATGTTTTGATTGAAAGCATTAGGAATAGCTTTGGAATCTCTCAGGAATTAAACTTTGAAAGCGAATCTCCATTTCAAATGAAAGCATAAAATTAGACATTTTCATAAATTTGAAATAAAAGCACTTGAAACCTAACATAACTAAATAATAATAACCGAAAATACTATTGATTATGAATAAAGGTTTGAAATAGAAATGCTTTTTTGCTTCTCTAAACTAAAGTTAAAACGTGATTAAGAATTGATTTTTATTTTGAGAAGTAATCGAAATTTTATGATACACTTTTTGTAATAGAATCGTGCTTTCATTCCCAACGCACATATAAATTCAAATTCAACATTATTTTTTATTTAAGTTATAAAGGAAGGAAAAGTCATGATTATCAACATTTTCAGCTACATTCAAATCATCAAAACATACTGTACTCATAATTCTTTACCCTAAACATTAAGCGAGAGATTATCGTTTTGATCTCTTTCATAATGCATGCATTTTTCATGTCAATCCTATCTCTAATTCGATTTGACAGTTATTTTTACGATAACATAAACTTGAATTAAAAAAATGAAATTCAAATCAGATGTATTTCCAATCATACAAAAGCAGAGTTTGATATTAATGACGAGCGCAGGTTTTCCCATAAGAAAATCAATGAAACTTCAACTGCAAAAGTAGTTTCAAGGATTCTAATGTCGAAACTCTAGTGTCGAGTGAACACAAATGCTAACAATTATAGGAATTGATGTTATTTTATATTCTTATAAAAATTGCGAACAATATCTCAAGGGCTTAATTGAACACAACTTGTCTATTTGGAGTGAATTTCGGAAATGTTAATCCTTGAACTCTAAATGAAGAAAACAATAATTATAATGCATTCAAAGACACAAGTCATTCATTAAAACCATTTCAATTCTAAGTTTTCATTAAAGTTGGGCTAATGAGTGAGCTCTAGATTAGGATTCAACTCAAACTAAATATTGATTTAATAAAGTTGTGCAGCAGTTGTTTCACAATAAATTTGACTTTTTTCTCCACAACCCAAACATTCATCAGTTATGATTAAATAAATTAGTTTTCGTTTATAAGTACAGTGTTTTTCAATAAATTAAACCGTTTCATCAAAACTATAACCTCAGGGTTGAGCTTATGCTATACAAAACTCTACTGGAAATGTTGGGCCCATACTTTCTTAATTTTTCGTTCAAAATCAATTTATTATCTTATTTTATATATTTCAAATTTTTGTGTAATTAAAAATATTTTAATTAAATATAACTCAATTTTATATACCTCTAAATATGAATAATCTAAATAAGTTTATATTCATTAGTAGTCGGTATCGGGTCTCGAGTTCTTCTTTCTCGAGTTTTCTTCTCGAGTAGTGTCGATCGAGGGACCTCGAGATTTGTTCGAGTTTCAAAATTGATTTCTATAAATGTAGAATTTAGAACAATTATTAACTTCAAATCTAATTTTTCAAGTTTTATAATAGAAATCAAAATTTAACCATTTATTGCTTTAAAAAATTAAGTTTAAAATGTTTAAAATTAAGTTTGAAAATTCGAGAAAAAGTCGAGACTCGATCGGGACTTGAAGGAAAAAATTTTCGACACTTGAGAACCTCATTTCTTGAAAATACCGACCACTAATATTCATACTATTCATTCATTGATTCTATTGATTACTTTTGAATTGATGAGTTGAATTGAATGAATGAGGCATAAATCATTTGCTCATTAAACCTGCATATGATTTTAGATCAAATTAGTCGTTTTGTCATCCTTTTTCAAAAATCAATTTTTTTTAATTACCTCCAATCTTACAATCTATGACACTATGAGAAGGTTCAAATTTTGGCTACACTACATTTCGTCCGCACCCTATTTTCTATCCTCTTAATAACTAACTGGAAATGGAAACTCCCAAAAAATTTATCCCACTTTTAGTTTCAGAACTAAACTAAAACTAAATGAAACTTAGATTGAATGAAGAATAACGAGTAGAAAGTTAAAATCTGGACTGTTGTAATTTATTTTTAGAATTAAAATTGTAATTTCTATTATAAAAATATTTTATGTGAATTAAAATGAATATTTAAGAATAATTTTAAATTATTTGATAACTGATAGCACAATTAGTAATGAAACTACAAGTTAGAGTCTGGAAAAAAATTTCGGTGAAACAAACCAACAAATCATCGAAAATTTCGAAATAGATTTAAATTTTACAATTTCATGTATTCCGAGATATGTTACTTTCAAAATAAAACTATTTCCGTAGCCGACATTGCCATCAATCAATAGATTACAGTCTAATACGATACTAAAATTATTCGATAAATTAAGAAAAGATTTCACTGGTTTGTATCGTCATTTTTATGTCGAATTTTTGGTTCTCATGACTTTATGGGAATTTTTTTTCTACTTCTGGATTCCATTGCTATCCGTTAGTTTTCTTTTTTTATAATGGCTCCGATCTGGCCATAATTTTTCCCAATAATTTTTGCAATTTATTGGTTATTTTTTCGATCTTTGAGTTTCGACTTTTTCGGTAATTTTTCATGGATTTCTCAAAGTTTATTTAAACTAAGAATGTTATCCACACGTTTTTAAACATCATGTATGGTTCTCTTACTGATCATTTGAGCCGCCAAATGCTTTATTGTCGAGAGTTTTCCCTTTCGAAGAGACTTAAAATATTTTCGAGACTCTGATTTGTAAAGAGATACTAAAAATCGTAAAACGGCAGACATTAGTGTGCTATCAGTGATCAAATAATTTTTGAATTCTTCTTATATGTCCCTTTCAATTGACATAAAATAATTTTGTAATAGAAGTAAGAGTTTTAATTCTAAAAATAAATGACAACAGTACGAATGAACGTGCGGACGAAATATGAAAGGACGAAACGTATTAGGTCATAGTTTTGATGTTAATCAAATGAATTGAAAAGCACTGTAAATTAACATGAAATTTCATTCCTGACAAAAATGCACTCAGCCTTTCATTCAATTACAAGTTCAAGTGATTACTTCTCTAAATATTTAATTAACTTTTAATTAACATAAAATAAAATAATATCAATTGACGAATTCTTCGTGGTTTATAGTCTTGCTCTTTCCAACTCATAATACTATAGAATAATTTTCATGAGATTCCTCGAGCGTACTGTAAATAATTATTTTGAGCATCATTTCCATCTCAATTCAATAATTAATTGATTAATACATTTAATTAAAAGAGTTAATTAGAATCATATTAAAAAATTGTTTCATCAGAATTAGGCCACAGAATTGGATTATTGACTTATTTTTCTAATATTGGTTACAACTGGAAAAATTACTCGGAAGAACTGGTTTAGGCATTTTTGACTCAAAAACGATTAAGAATTTTTGGTATTTACAGTCTTAAGAATTATTGCAGTCGAGCGAATCCGAATATAATTCCATTTTTATGACTTAAGCGATGAGAGCATATGAATTCGCATACATTAAGCTCTCAATAGCATTGAATAATAATAACTATTGGAAGGTTTCTCTACTTTATCGATTTTTTAATAACTCAATTCCAGTCTTCTCCCAAACTCTATTGCGATCCAATTTTCTTCTTCTTTTATGCGCTATATATTTCGTATTTATCGATAAAACTGAATTTTTTATTATAAACATAAAAAGTTAGTATAAGTGGCAGCAAAATCAGTATCAATGGGTACAGTTCTAAAGCCTTAAGTATTTCACTTGTTTTGACCCTTTAGTTATAGCAAAATATTAAAAAACGATTATCAATACATCAAAATTATTTGAATTGTGGCCCCGTCTAAACATTCAAATCAATTAAGATTATCAGCTTTAGTCCAGAACTGCGTTATATTGTTGCCGATCACAGTCACATTTGAGTTTAGGTGATCATTTGTACTGACCTCACCTCACCTCATGCTTACTTAACCTATTCAAAAATTAAAACCAATCAGAGAACGTAACAATCAAAACATGACGATTCAAAATTGTATATGTCTAAAGTCAAATCAGTTCAATTCATTGATCAATCATTTCCAAAGAGCTATTGAGCCAAAAAATTTCTAATCAGAATGAATTGAACCCGCGGTCAGCTTATCAATAAAAATCAGTTTTGTAATGAGAAACGAAATCAAAATTCATATCAGACTGTTTTTCGTGCACTTTATCATATATTTTTATGTCTTTTATGCCATTTTTAATATAAAAAGATTTATGCAAAACATTCAAACTATATTTCATGTCATATTCAGACTGTAGAATATTCTGAAAATAAATAAAAACAAAAATTTCTAGTAGAAGTTTAATGTTATTCTGGGGTTAAAATACGGTTAATAATGTACAGATAATGAATGATGAATGACATCTTAAGTTAATCCTGAGCCACATTAGGTTTCTGTAGTTTTTGCAGATCTATATAACAGATGCTGAAATTGGTGTTCATTTTATTATCATGAAAATCAATAAATAGTCTGGAAATGAAATATTTTTATAACTTTGTGAAACTTGGGAGTTATATTTGGCATCAGTTTTTAAATAAGAGGATTTGATGCTTAGAGTAAAAGTAATCCTTACAATACATATTACTGAGAAAATGTGCGTTTTTCATGCATTTCCAGTTTCGCTCCACTAAGTATTGTATTCTTCGATTCCAATTGTGAGTCTCTGTATGTGACATAACACAATCATATCAAAATGAACAATCTCTTCAGCGCTTCTACTTCTCAGTTTTCCCATTACTTTCTCACAAATGAGCTTTTATTCACAGAACTCTCAGTATTGCATAAGTTTAATAATTCTTAATAGTATAATAAGATAAAAAAATCCTTTTCAACATTTAATATAAAAAGTTCTAATCAAAGCTTCATAAAAGACTTTAACAATAATTTTATGAGAAAAACTTTCAATCCAAAAACTTTTCTATCTATTCATTGAATTTTTTTAATAATATAAAGATTAAGTTAAAGATTATTTTTCAAAGAATTTATTGCATATTTTCTTATCTCTTTTGACTCATGAAAGAGAATTGGAATAGAGTTTTATCGCATAAATTTAAAACTTGAATAAAGAGTTTAATGTGAACTCAAACTTAATTTGTTTTGAGGCATAGAATACGTTGTTTTGAGCCTATTATTTAATGAAAATTTTCAATTGCCTTTAAGTCTATTTTTTTATCCCAACACATAAGCGCTCAACGCCTCCAATACTATAGGAAAAATGATAGGCTTTTTTCGATGAAAATATTCAATATGTTCTTCAGATTCCAACAGAATATATATAAAACTGAACTCAATAGTGGCGTAACTAAACAAAACTCCTAAAGTTGAAGAATGAATAAATAAATAATGAATTGAAAGGAATCAGATCCAGAAGGGATTGATTCCCGAACTGTTTCTGAGATAATCTTTAATATAATTGAAAACTGAGTGAAAGAAAAAAACTTATATTTATTGAAAAGATGAATGAAGTATTTGATGCATAAAAAGAGATCTCTGTATTTGTACAGTGATTTGCGATTATTTAAGATGAATCAATGATTACGCCACTGATATAATATTTTGCAATTTTCAATAGAGTTTTGTACATAAGACTAGTTTATATGATGAGTAGAAGATGTGCTATCTTTGCTATCAAGCAATCTTTCACAAGTTTGGTGAAGTGCGATATCTTATTACAATGTGAGCACATTTTCCCATTTGCCAAGTCTTTCATGTCTACATTGGTTTGTATCCATTCAACCGATGATCAATTCTCGATTCTGATTACGGTTTTCGTTCCAAACATAGCTTTTATCAGCTTTTCTTAAGACTTATTCTTTTAACAAAAATAAATTCAGAACAAAGTATGAAAACAACAACAAAAAAATCTCGGAAGAAAAGAAGATAATTTCCCGAAACTATATTTCATGACCAAAACGAACATTAAGAAGAAAATTCCCAAAAGGAGTGAAAAAAGTTTTTTTATTAGACCGATATATCTATTATTAAAGAGACTATTATGTTATAAATTGAATCAGAGCTAAGAATTACTTAATCAAGATTTTAGCAATAACTCGATGAGTAAATGAATCAAAGGCTAAGAATGTCTGCAATCAATAGATCCTTTCATATTAGATCGTGAGGAATGACGTCTAAGACAGTAATCAGTTGTCATGAATGTATTACATTTGCCACTAATTCAAAGTTAATGAGCATTTTTAAACACAATACTCGATACTCATAGCAAAGATTGAGGCAAACATTAAATAGATATAAAATACATACAAAATATACTTTTATTGTCCCCAAAAAATTGCACAAATGATTCAATTTATGAAATACATGATTGATATTTAAAAATAAAATATGGAAATAAATGGCAATAATTATAGCGCTTCGTAAAAAAGTAATAAATCATTAATTAATTCGGGATTATAAACAATGAGTATTTCAAAGAAACCTATTTTTATAATGAAAAACTCTATCATTTATTAATCATATTCTTCTTCATCAGAAGACAAGACCTCGACTTTAACTTTTGGTTTGAACTCTGTTTTTATTTCTTTCTTAATCTTAGGCTTTATGTCCTCGTAATCCATGTCTTCGTATTCCTCTTTAACTTCTTGTTTGACCTCAACTTTGACCTCTTTCTTAATGTTTGGTTTGCAATCATTTTCTTCATCAAATTCTTCTTTAATTTTTTTCTTCACTTTCTTCAAAGAGGGTTTTGTATCCACTTCTTCTACTTCTACTTCTTCTTCTTCTTCTTTGACATCAATTAGTTTCTGAAGAAAATAAAAAAAATAAACGAATGACCAAAACAAGTGACAAATTAATGATTAAAAAAACATTAACCAAACCTTTTTCTCATTAAATAACTGAAAAAATTCTTGTTTATCAGCTTCTAATCCCTCAATACATTCTTCAATTTGAGTCTCAATTTTAGCCAATCGTTTGCCATATTTTTTCTCGAATTGTGTCTCAAATTGTGGATCACTTTTCAACTGATCGATCATTTTCTTGGTTCCGGTGACTAAAGCATTGTTATAATCGATAAGACTTTTAGTTTTATATTTTTCAAAATCCAATTGTGTTTCTAAACAAGAGTCCCATCGCTTAAGTCGACACATGTATTGTTTCAACTGATTGTCACTTAATTTCTTCAATTCTTTCTCTTCTTTGAGTTCAATATTAAAAAACTTAAATAAATCCAACTCTACTTTAGTTTGTTTTCTCTTTTTATTCTTCGACATAATTGCAAATGAGATTCAAAACTAATATCTAAATAAACTCAATATAAATGTGAACCAAAAAAGTATTTAAAATGTGATCTAAAATGACTTTAAAAAGTCCTTTGATATGAATAAAAGCGCGGATTTTTATCACGTAATCTCTACTGATAACAGATGTTAATAGAGGTCTAAACATAACTAATGTTTTTAAATTTTTTAAATAAATCATTCAAAACTTTTCACATAAGTTAATGAATTATTCAATTTTTTAAAGCATTTATTTGCTTAATATGTCATTATTTTTGTTTATAAACTCTTTCGTTTATATAAAGCTACGCCTCATTTAACAATTCAATTATTGCGTAAATTATTTAGTCAGTGGCGTAACCTTTATATTGAAATGTTATTGAAGTTTAATTATTAATGGAAAGAACAAGATATCTGTTTTGAACTGTGATATAACAGATACATTGTTTTGAATGTTATTCACTCGTTAATGACTCCGTCACTCACTCTGTTAGTTATGATGCGTTTTACTATTGAGTGATGCAATTTGTGTTTAATAAGTTTAACCAATCAACTACTTTTTCAAAACTCATTACTAACTCAAAGTTATTCAAAGTTTTATTCATTAGCTTCAAATGAATTATTTTCAAAAAATCAAAAATTTCACCATTTATTTCATTCATTTGAATATTTTTGAGAATTTGAAATGAAATTAGTTTTATTTGAAGTCTTTGTTTAATGGGTTTTATTTTTATTCTAGATTTTCCTGAGAATATCCACAATTTTTTGTAATTAAAATGTAAAATAAGAATAATTTTGCTCAAAGGGTTTAAAGTTTAAAGTTAACAAACAATAAAAGAATTCAATTTGAGATTCAAATTGAACCTAAACTTTAAAACTAAAACTTATGTAAATGTTTATCCACTTAATTATGTAAAAGAACAATAGGATAATAAAGTTTCAGGTGATTAGGTTTGAGCCCTTCGGAGACTGAATTTAATCAAACAAAATAATTATAAAATGAAACTCTAGTAAAAGTAAGCGAATGAACAACTTTTATAGCGATAATAAATATATCTTTATTTTTAATGATATTAATCAAAATAGAAACTCTCATTGAATGGTTTGTGAATAATGAAAATTTGAAAATATAGCAAAAATTGAATAGAAAACTTGAGCTCAACTTTTCAACGATTTAGTTCTTTCGAGCCTATTCCTAGTAACAGGTTTTGCAGATCCGATATCTGTTTGTATCTCAACTTCTTCATTAAGTTTTCCCATTAAATCCAACTTTTCTCTCAATTTTTTCTCTTTCACAACTTTATCCGTCCAGAGCTTCAAATTTGTTCTAATGATAAAAAGTAAAAAAAGTTCAAAACAAAAATCCATTACAAGAAGAAAAACTTTTTTTTGCAAAGAAAAATCGATTTGAAAATATTATTACATGCAATGATTTAAGTAAACTTTAGAATTTGGTAACAATTGAGTTAACATTTTAAAGCATGGAATGGAGATATTAGTTAAGAAGTCGACTTGTGATGCCGGCTGTTCGTGAACTTTTTCTCTATCCATTAGAGGTATTGGTTTTCTTCCCAACTTCTTCTCGACGTCTCCCTGAGCGTAAAACTCTTCGAAAAGTACTCTCACTTGTTCTGTTGCTTCCATCCATGGTCTAGCAGTTGAATTAAGATCTGCTGCAGTCATAGCTATGGCTTCGAGTAATAATCTATAAAATATAGTATAATTCAAACATATTCTAATCTTATTTCAATAATAGCTCACTTGTGCTCAGTATTATTCCAATCAAATTTTCCACTACTTAAAAGTGGTTCTAATTGTGCTTTATTTGGGAAAAATAATGCTAAATCTGTGGCAAGAATACAATGTTTGATATTTCCCAAAACCTTTTTGTAATCATGAGTTGACAATGACTTTAGTATATTATTTCCGTTTTGCTGAAAGAATCAATTGAGAGAAAAATATATAGACGAGAAACTATTTGGTAGAAAGTAAGGATGCTAGAGGTGTAAATTACTGTAATTTACAGGTGTAATTTACGCGTAAATTAGCAACCTTAGTAGAAACTCATTATTACTGACTTGTAATATGGCAACTGTTTGGTTGTAGTGATGATGCTCTAGAGGTGATGTCGTATAAATGGCAGCTAATGGTGCTGAAGAATGTATGAGGAACTGATTTGTAGTCCCTCTATGGTCGAGATCATGACATAAACCTGACACGAAAAATGCTAACTTTTCTAATGACGTAAATTTGTTTGAATTATGAAAGAATATATAAAGACTGTGCGCAACACTGAATCCATGCGTCCAATTATGATATTGAACTCTACGATAATTTTTTCTGACACTTAATGTGAACCTGTAAAGATCGTCGTCTTCTAGTTTAGGAATTCCACTCATCTGTTCCATAATCTTGATTGTTGTCAATAATTTGTGGTCATTAGTTAATTGGTAGGGAGAAAACGATGGACTTTCAAAACATTAAATAAGTCTTTTAATGAGTTATTCAAATAGATTCTATATTTTTTTTGCTCATACTTTGTAACATCTGGTAATTGAAAAATTCTGGTCTGCTCTTTAGTCATCTCTAACTCTTCATCATTGCTTGTGTTGTGATAAGAGAGTACTTCCAGCGCCACTTTGTTCTTCTGTTCCGATTTACGAATTTTATCGTAAAGCTATCATTAAATTGAGAAATTGAAACTTTGATTAAAGTGAAATAAAATCAATATTTATACAGAAAAACAATTGAAAGCAACATTACCCTCGCGTGATCTAATGCTAGACCACAATAAGTGGCGAATGTCGAAAAGTTTTCTTCGTCTACTTTATTGAAGCTTCCGTTTAACTTATTGACCATTTGGACCACACCAATAACTCTACACATTTTTCAATTCATTAACTTTTTTCTGTCGAGACATTAACTTTTATTTGAATTCAATGACAAATCTATCAAATCCTATCAGTTTGATTTTACCCAAACTTATAAATATTAAAATATTATTATGTCATTGATGTGATTATTGATAAGTCAATCAAATTTTTGTATTGATTTGAAGACTTGTGAATTGCATTCAAGATAAAAGAAGGAAATGAGAGTGCATGACATACTTGTTTTTAATGAAAATAGGCATACATAATAAGTTTTTAGTTCTATATCCAGTCAATTGATCGATACTTCTATTAAAGCGTCGATCTTCATATGCATCTGGAATGTTAAGCGCTTCACCAGTTTTTGCGACATAACCAGCAATTCCAGTGCCAATTGGAAATCGAATTTCTTTCTTAGAAAGCGTCTCTTCCTTGTTCTCCGACATTTCTGACGAATTCTAACATAAGGAATTTGAATGAGACAACACATGTCTTCGTAATAATAAAGTTAAGCGACTAATAGCGAGCTATAATGACATCACGCTTCAAATGTATTAACTCACTCTGAATGCCTTGTTTTGTTTAACCTAAACTTTTCTAATGTCAACGAAACAACATTTGGTCAATATTTACCTTATTTTCGTTCACTTCGAATATATAGGCATAAAGTTGTTTATGAATTGCATCCACAAGAAAAAGTGAAGTGCGGTCTGCATTCACCAACTTTTTTGCGTATTCCTTACATAAAAATAAAAAAATATCATTCAATTCATAGGATCGTTTCAAAAGAATAACTCTTTTTACTGTACAGTCATTGTCAAAATTGACTATAACGGTTTTCGGAGGTTTGCAATCCCTGAACATTAATTAATTTTGATGAAGTTTTTTTTGAGCCATTCAGTGGCTGGGACAGAATTTTTGAGTGGTTCAAATCAAAGCCTTTTAGATGCTCTTTCAAAATATCATATTGATATTGATATTCGATTGCAATTCCAATAATTATATAGCTTTAATTATTTCCCTATGTATTTTTGCTTTGTTATAAAATTCAATATGTTTTTTTCTATATGAATGGGATTTAAAATGAATGGGAAAATAATTAAAGCTATATAATTATTAGAATTGCAATCGAATATCAATATGATATGATATATTGAAAGAGCATCTAAAAGGCTTTGATTTGATATCCGATTTGAAGATTTTCGGCCTTAGAATAAAAATGTTATGTTTCATCAAAAGTTGGAGTTTTTCAAGTTTGAGGTGCTGTCACTTTGCAGTCAACAAATTTTAAGTCAAACAAAAATACACGTATCCATTAGTTTTTCAAATATTTTCAATATTTTTCATCAGAATTAAAAAATTCTTATCCAGTTTTTCTGAGCAAATTACCTGTATCCATTAAAAACCGTTAGGTAGCGAATCAAGTCTCTAAGGTCAAAAGTTCTGTCTCAGCCACTGAATGATTCAAAAAAAATGTCATCAAAATTCATTAATGTTCAGGGGTTGCAAACCTCCGAAAACCGTTATAGTCAGTTTTGACAATGACTGTGTTTGTATTACATTAAAATTTGAAATTAATTTTTAAACTAAAAGTTAAACATTAAATACTCTATAACTTGATGAATGTTTGGAAAACTAACCATAATTTTTTGAATGACTGAATCCATACTAATCATGTCTTGAAAAATAGATCTTAAATTAGAAAAAAGTGTTATTTGATTTCAGTATAAGATAAGAAATCAATTATAATAAAACTTACTTTACAACTGCCAAAAGAAAGGTATTTAATTTTCTCTGACGTGATAAGTTTGAGAATAACTAAATAAATTAAGAGATCGATCGATGAATTTATTTTTTAATGAAAACTAATGAATAATTCAAATTTTCCTTAAAACCTAACCTTGAAATGTATTTGAATTAATTTATTACCTCTGCGTAATGGATAGCTATTCCGCCCCACACTAAATACGAGTTAGTTATCTGAAAGTTTATTAAAAATAAATATAACTTTATTTTTTCTTTAATATAACTTTAAACATCTAGGGATTGATGTCACACTTGTATTATTAATGAATTTATATGAGAATTATTTGCAAACTGCTTATCACAATCAATCATTTTCACATAAATTAGAAGTTAGTGAGACTACCTCTTCATCTTCTGCGATGAAAGGATCTGACCCTTTAGTTCTGTACAGTTCAAGAACACCTAATGTTTAGAAGAAGAAAATAAATTGACAGAAATTGAATGATTGAATATTTCTTACAAAACTAACCCATTAAGCTATTATCTGATTGTACAATAGGTAATGCGAGCACATGAGCTGTATTTGATGGCGCATACGGTGAACCATCTTTGAAACGATAGTCCTAAGTGTTAAAAAAATCCTCACAAAACTGCTTTTATAAGCAATACATACATCTTCGAGATCCCAAATCACGGTTCTCTTAGTTTGCGACACATAATCTGCGAGTGTATTCTTCTTATCTTCATTCGCAAATCCATTTAAACTTGCTTGAGAGTTATCAGCCATTCTTTTCATTCCCTTATTAAATAATCAATTAATTTAGAATATGTTTGTTTTGCTCAAAATCTTCAAATCAATAATCAAATCAATTAATTTTGTAAGGCTTTTATGCCTTAAAGAGTGGTTTATACTCTTATCGATTGGATCGACCCTAACATTAAATTTTGATATAAAAAAGTTTTTAAAGTTTAAAGTTTGAGTTCGTAAGTTATATCTTGAAATAAAAGCGCGAGTTTCTTAGCTCTAGTAAATGTAAAATAATATTTGAATTTTTTAATTAAAATGTCAATCATTAAATTGGAATCACATGTTGACAAAAATCACTTGTCATTTAAAGATAAATTATATGTTTAACTAACATTAGCGATGGGATCGTAGATAAATAAATTCCAATGATCTGAATTGACAGCAAAGGCGACAGTTGAGGCCAACTCTCTTAACACATTTATTTTATTTGGTTTATTGTAGAGAGAATTAGTCAAGTCTTGAAGTATTTTCCTCTTGTCTGCGTTTACGTACGACTTGAGAAACATTATAATCAAGTATTAATAAAAATAAGTCAAAAGCTGCAAAAATGATGTATACCTTCGTTCGCACGACACTTAAGCTTCTTTTATGATTTATTTGCGTTTTTCTTAACATCCATCTCTCCAACTGATCAATACTGACGTGTTTCAAGACATAGTCTTCAAGTAAGTCTGGATTCTGATCCAGAATTTTCTCCAAATGTTCATAACCTGCATTGTTTGCCATTTTATTAAGAATTCACATTCAAAATCAATAAGAATCAGGAATAGTGTTCAAGTCTATATCATTGAATCTATAAATTTCTATCTAATAAAAGAATTGAACATTTTTCCTGTCAGAAAACTGTCTACATGTTCACGAAAATTTGCTGTAAATTGTGTGAAAATAGCATATTTGCAACAATCATAAAAGTTTATAACATGTTCCTTAAATATCGTAAATATAAATGTCTTTTTGCGACTTTCGAAATGAAGCTCAACTAAAGGTTATAAGTCTTACATATGATAATGTCTATGAACAATATTTAAAGTACAACAAAGTCTGACATTTAAAACTTTTAACGAAATAGTGGTTAGAAAAGAATGATAACTGTTAGATATTACTAATAAATACGATAACATAGAGGCACATGTTATAAAATAGTAAACATTTTGAAGTACTTACTCATGATTTACCCATTGATAGACTAATACACTAATAAAAATAATACTGTTGGACAATATGCATGACTGAACCTCTTCGATGGATAAATAATAATGAAATGTGATTCGCATACATGCAAACCAATACTTAATGCATGAAAAGAGTACAGCCTTCGAAGTCAAGGTAAGAGCTTTTTGATAATAATAATGAATGCGATGCTTATGGAATTCAGAAATAACTAATGAAAATCACATCTATTTGTCGACGAAAATACACATCAAATGGAAATGTGTTGATAAAAAAGGATTAAACCAAAAATCTTGACAGAGACATGTATTATTACACGACCTTTAATTAAGACTTTAGATTAGATTCAAGTAGGACTCAATGGGAGCCAAGAATGACAACTTTATCATTCTTCCAAACTATAATCTAATAAGTTTCAAGTGTAATGGCTTTGGGGCCCAACACTATTTGGCCAAATCATTCTACTATCGATTTAAAAAGTCACAATTAATTTGACATTTTTTGCCCAACTTTTACTCTTTCAATGAGTTACTCTCTCAAAGTTTTGCATTTTTAAATCATAAATTTATTCATTGTTTTGACAGATTCTCTCAAAATGTATGATTGATATTTAATTTATGTAAATTCATTCAATTTGCGTCAAAATTAAAGTCTATTTGCGTCAAAATATTCAACATTTCTCGAGTATATATAAGTAGAAACAATATAATTGTGACGACAATTTAATTTGTATTATTGATTCAAATTTGATACTCTTTTCCCATAAATATTTAAATTGTAAAAAGTTTTCTAAATAGCAGACAAACTAAAACCGTTACTTTATTGACTTCCTTTTTTAACAGATAGTACAAAATTGTAGTTATATTTCGGTATTTATAATAAAAAGCTATATTTCAGTGATAGATTGTAGAGCACAGTCAAATCCATTTATCTCGCTATCTATTATAATCTCATTAAGTACTTATATTAAAGAAAAGTTAATGAATGCCAAATTAAATACTTTGCCGAATGATTATGCAAAACGAAAGTTAGAGAGCTCTTGAATTAATTCCAACGGAATCTCTTCTAATTTAATGACAATTTGAATTGAATAAAGGAATTGAACTCTCCACCGATCCCTCAATCAAATGTGATCAGAAGTGACTTTTATAGAATGACAGTAGTTATTGGCCATTACATGAAGTGCTACAATAGTTTGAAACTCGATAAGATTCCTCGACTCATGGCCTCAATCAAATTGCGTTGTACTACAAGATCAATAATTCAAAAATACACATAATGTCAATCATTTCATAATCTTGTAGTTATTGGTGTGGAAAACATCAAGTTTGAGAAATTATGTCCAAACTCTTATCTATAAAATACTATTTAGAAAGCTTTCGATTCAAAGATAAATCATATCTAGAAATTTCAAAAGAAAAGCTGAGTTACATTTATTTTTTCTCAAACCCCTCAGTTTTATTATTATGAAACTTTAACATGTTTTTCATGATACTGTTAGTCAAAAACAATGTTTAACTTTTGAGTTGAAGCTAATCATCATCCAATAGCATGACAAATGACAAATCCAAATGCTCTTAACTTACAAGTTGATTAGTGCTCAACTCTATTTAATTCAGTGAACTTAAGTTTATTTCCTTTGATAGATGTTTCGCGAAGTTGTTTAATATACATTATTACAGATAATAGCATTATGAGCATAACAAATATGACGATCATTTATAAAAGCTTCAATTTTTCTTATTTCTCAACTTTTATATTGTTTATGAAGGCTTTTGATTATTGAATTATACATGAAAAACTTACTCAATCTATAAACTAAGGAAAAGGCAGTCAACTTACTTATTGGATTAATCAAATGCGATAAAAAAATTCTATTCAAATTAGATATGAGCTAAGGAACAAAGATTCTTAGATCCCAAGTTATTTAGTGTCAAATATGAGCTTTCATTGAAGTTGTATGAAAAATGATTGACGAGCTTTACCTTATCAGAGTATGAAAATTAGCAAATGCTTCATAAGTTTTAATTCTAATATCAATAATAACAGTCTAATAAAATCAAAGAATTTCTCTTATAAATAGGGTTATGTTTATAGTTTTTGCTGGGATTAAGTGTTGCTATGGGCTTATCAAATGAGAGTGTGATAAAAAAAATTCGAATAAAAGAAAGTTCAATTACAAGAGTTCACCCAAAAGTATCCAACGATTAGATTAATTTTTGCATAAAGTATTATTTCATAATTAGAACTTCAGTTTAGCATTTAATCTTCATTTTCGTATCAAGTCATATACCAATTTATATACATTTGTGTACAGGAGGAATAATAATTCAATATCAGTAATAAGACTCAAATGTAAGTTCTCTTCTATCACTCAATACGTATGCACGCAATTATTCAAGTGATAATAACTTGAGTTAGTTTTTTAGGAATCAATTGAACTTTATGATTGAATTGAGAGCAAGTTATTTTCGAAATATTATTCATGGCTTATAAAACTAATCTAAACTTATCATATGGTAAAGGCATTCACAGGTTTCAATAGGTTTCCGAAAGACAGTTCAATCAAAAATTGCATTAAAAAGTCAACTCTAAATTACACAAAACTCGCCCACAAAATAAATGCCGATTTTTTTCGCAATTTGCGACAAAAATTGACAAACTCTCAGTTATCTCTTGGATACAGAATATTTTTTCAGCAAAATATTAAGAATTTTATTTATATGAAATACAAGTCATAATAATCTCTTTTACAAAAATTAAACGATTTTCGATATATTATTAAGTTTAATGTTTATTAAGTTATAAAAATAGATTCTCTAATAGATTCAACTTTTTGATATATCTCTCGAAAGACTTGAGGAATAGAAACAATTGAAAACTTTATAAATTATTGCACGAAAAATGCAATGAAAGTATGACAGAAAAAAATCAAATACAATTCAAGCATCAATTAATGGCTTAAATACATAATCTGTAAACCCAATGATTTTGAACCCAATATTTTGAACCTAAAGATTAGCCCTTTAATAATGATACTGAATATAAAGAGAAATGAGATCTATTCCTCTTTCAACCATTTGAGAAGTAATGGCGTGAAGTAAGTTATAATAATGTCAGCGCCGGCTCTTTTGAAACTAGTCATGACTTCAGTGACCGCTGATTTAAGCTGAAACACGCCGTGATTTGCGCTGTGAACGAGTGTTGCGTATTCTCCAGAAACGTGATAAACAGCTATCGGAATGTTTTCATGTTTGCGGGCAATCGTCGAGACAATGTCTAAATAAGGCAATCCTGGCTTAACCATAACCATATCACAGCCTTCTTCGATATCTCGTTCTACAGCCCGAAGAGCTAAACCACGAGAACCAGTCGGCAATTGGTAGCATTTGCGATCACCAAACTTTGGTGCAGAACCTGTTCAATTCAGACAATAATATAAGCAATTATTGATTAATAAAATCATATTAATTGAGGACCTGCTGCGTCACGAAAAGGCCCATAAAAACAAGACTCAAATTTGGCCGAATAGGCGAGTATTGAAACGTTATCGAAACCGTTGACACGCAATGCGTTTCGAATGAAACTGATTCTGGTGTCCATCATATCACTCGGTGTTATGACATCAGCGCCCACTTCAGCGTATTTGGTGGCAATCCCAGCGATCTTCTCTATGGAACTGCTGTTATCCATAACTCCATTTTTATCGAATACACAACAGTGACCTTCTGGTGAAAACGTGCAGAGACACACGTCAACCAATACTAACAGCTGTGGAAACTCTTTCTTCAGTTTGGGAATTAGTCTTAAGACTGGATTCCGTTTCTCATCGATGGCATACGCGATCTCTTTCTCTTCAATGACCGGAAACAAGAGAACTGACTTGAGATTGAGGTCTTGTATTAATGGTCGCAAATAATCAACGCATACATTAATACCCATTCGCTTATTATTAGGCAATGACTCTATTGAGACGCTTTCATCGTCGTTATTGATTATGAAAAGCGGTAAAACAAAATCATTAGCCGAGAAAGTCGTGGTTCCTCTTGATTGCCAGTCACGCAATACTTGATGTGATTGACTTGAGTGCAAATAATGGTTCAATTTCACTGAATTAGTATTCATTTCGATCTGATTTTTATAATAGTTATTAACTTATTACTACAGTTCACTTCAATCTAATGAAAAGCGACCAGAAATGAGTCTTATATTTATGTCTATCAATATGTTGTTAAAAAAAAGTTTTATTCAACTTTTAAACTTCCTTTACATTCCTTTACATGTTATGACACGTTGTTGTAAACCATTTAGTGTTGAGCTTTTAATCTGAAAACACTTTTTCGAGTCAATAGAGTTCGACATCATTTCCATAGCTTTGTTTATTTATTTTTTCTTAAAATAAAGCAAATTTCCTCTTCAAACAGAGTTGAAGTTCAAGTTTTTGTTATATGTTTTTCTTTTTCTTCTTATGCGACAACTTATTCAATGTAAACAACTTTTATTTTTCAAGTCTACAGAAAGGTTTCCTTTCTTTCCTCTAAGTTTTCCTTAACTTTTTTTTGTTAGTCTCTATTGATTAATGCCTTTTAAATGCTTGAATAAATTGGTAAATATTAATATAGGTAACTATGTATTAAAAAATGCATTAAATTTCTACAACTAATCGATTGAAACTGAACTCTAAACAGGCTTTTGATAGATATTATAATTGATTGCAAAACCAAAACATTAGCAGAACTACAGAAACATCTGTTAACGAATTAAGAAATACTTATAAAATGAATCAATTAATGATGTATTGGATGAAAAAGAAATGAAAACACAATTTCTAGTTGTTTCGAAATTATTTAATAAAAAGTTGGTTTTCATACACATGTTATTTTGATTCAAACAAAAAAGATAACAAAATAAGTTTTTAAATTAACAGATTTTATAAATTGATTGAAAATATCTCTTGTTTTGATCTTAAGCCTCGATATTCATCGGCAAGAGGTGGCCATCATTTGCTTCTTCAACAGGTAATTGTTGGGCAAATCTGTTCTTGAATGTGTCCACCAATTGTTGACTGATTTGTTGTTTGCATTGAACGCAAAACACATCATTTTGTTCGTTATTAAGCGATAAATTCATCAGTTCTTTGAGACATAAACGATGGTAAATATGTCCGCATTCAATGATTTCAGTTTCAACTAAAGGCTTGATTTGATGACAACACAGCGCACAAATGGCTTTATTCTCATTATTGACTCCATTCTCAGGAATATTCATGTCTTGCATATAATGTCTTAATTTATGCATTCGTTTGATGTGTTTCTTTCCGTGCTTTTTGTGGTGTCTCTTATATCCAGAACAGTGAGAGCTATCACTTGAAGATCCGCTGTCTTCAGTCCAATGATGGTGTTCTCGATGTGGATGAGGGCCATGATTGTGATGACCATAAAGTCCTGATTTAATAGCCTTTTTGAGCCATTTCCCCATTTTATAAACCTATCATTCATTCAAATATAACAATCACTTAATACTAATTAATAAGTTTTCATCAAAACTTATAAGAAAACATACCTTTTCTTACAAACTTGACGATTAAGTGAAATGTTTTCCAAATGAAGTCTAATAGAAGTGATTTGAAAATACACAAATATCTTGAGTGGATGTAATGTCAAACCCAGATGTCTGACAACTATTATAATAATGCAATACTAGATTGCGTTCTGTATATAAACAGTTTAATATTGCACTGCATTGCATTGCAATCGATTGCTTTGCACTGTGTTTCATAGCGTTGAAACTGCACTCAATTGAACTTCACTGTGATCTACACCATAACTTACAGACTTTTTTAAGGTGCGAACTCCTATTGTAAGAAATTGGGCTCTAATGTTGGACACATACTTTATCATTAGTTATTTGAGTTATTCTTTTTTATACACTTTCAAAACCTCATAAAATCAAATATTTGTATTTCATTTGATGAGATACTGTGTCTAAATTAGCTTAAGATCACCCCTTTATCTATGAGTACCATAAGGTGTGGGTCTTTAACTTCATATTTGGTTAATAAATATTTAAGTATTTAAAAAGAACTGTATTCTGATGTGAATGTCAAAGTTCATTTGCAATTAAATCTTATTTAAAAACAAATACCTAAAATACTTTTGTATTCACATTTAGGCCTTAATGTTGTTGATTGGGATCACCTTATGGTACGCGTACTACA
>JAQFZT010000667.1:0-21702 GCA_034696325.1 Camisiidae sp.
TTAGGTTAGGTTAGGTTAGGTTAGATATTCCCGATTCATTTAAGCGTAACTATACATACAAAAAATCAGTCAAATTATTATTATATTTTCTTTTTAAACTCAAGCGAAAAAATATAGAAATAATTTATTATCTATTAATTGACGACTACTAGTATATTCTCTATTTATTTGAAAAACTTTGAGATGTATTAACTTATTAAACTGATTGTTTCAAATTTAACTCAATTCAATTCTAGAATTTAAAAATAAAGTCAAGAAAAGTTTTGTATAATAAATACCGGATTTTAACTCCACTGTTAAGAATTGTTTAGTGAACAGAACATCTTGAGAACGATCTAAAGAAATAATAGATTTACTCTATTTTAATAAAACTCAATTTTATTTATTAGAATGTAATAATAGTTTGTTATTTTTCTGGATAAAACAACAATTTCATTAACAATTGGAAAAATTTGCTTAAATTGGTTCAACTCTTTACAAAATATCAAATACAGGACTTTGTGTTATGTTTCTATTGAATTGGATTTTACGGATGACATTATAAATCGAATATATATTTACGATACAGATATTTTTAATATATTACGTGACTCTACGAATTTTTCAGCACTCATTAATTATGTTTAGCATTAGATTTCATTATTTAGCGAAAAATATTCGCAGCACTGATATAAAGATGAGTTCAAAAAAGGCTTTCTAAACATTTTTGCAGAAATTTTGCACAAAGAAAAGGACGAATAATTTTGTTTTTGATTTGAAATCGACACTCAGGATAATTAAGACATTGACTCTTTTTGACTTCTGATAGACTTGAATTAGAAAATAAGATCGTGTCAAACAATTTTGGCAGTGACGACATGGACTACAGATTATGGCACAGATAACAATGCATTATTTTCTTTTCATACTTCAAGTTTAAACATTTCATAACAACTAATCATTTTTTTACAAATAAAAACATAAAATTTTCAAATTTACTCAAATCTATGCATTAATTATTGCATATTTCTCTCTAAAACAATAAATGCAAAATCAGCGATATATAGATAACAATTTATTATTTTTCAAATGACACAGATTTTCAATTAATTTAACATGAATGACTCGATAAATAATACTTGTATTTTTCACTCAAGATAATCTTGCATTGAATTTTACATTAAAACTACAAATAAATAATTGAAGAGTTCATAAACTTGTAAAAGGATTGATTAGTGAATACTAGTATGGAGTGAAACATTGTTTAGTAATGTTTTAATAATAATCTATTGTAAGAAAATTGAAATTTAGATAAATATTTGAATAGAAGCATTGCTTATTGCATTAAACAGTAAGTTTAAGACTAACCAACAATAACTTGTACACTATTTACTAGAACTTTTAATACCCTGTATAACATAGCAAACTATGACCTCTATACAAATGGAAGAATATTTCACAAAATGCGTTCTTACAATTGTGCACACGAGTCAATCTTCAAATCTGTTCGAGGATTTTCAAACTTCAAACAAAAAAATCAGAAACAGTCCCAAAAATTTTAAGTATAAAAAGTAATAGTTCTAGTTTATAGTGATAAAAAAGAAATGACTCCATTCTTTTGAAGCCGCCACACATAGGATACTGTAGAACACGATAAAAGTTGTCGTGTGTACTAAAATATTAAGATATGTACCAGTATTACAACTTTATTCAAAATATTTGAATGAAATACTAATGCTTAATAATTTAAGACGCTTTCACAATCAGACTAATGGTAGAATCTTTTTTGACTCAAAATTTTAACCCTCAAGTCTTTCTTCTTATTAAAAGTGAGCACAATATATGACTATGAGATTTAGAGAATATGTAAAACAGGACTAGAATGCTATTTATAAATGAGGGTTTTCATGAATTTTGTCTTCAATGCTCGAAGTCTTTGATTATAGTTGTTCTTCTTCTTTAGCCAAAATTTGTTTCGGATTGTCTTTACTTTGTAGTAAATCTTTCCAGTGCTGGTAATTGGCTTTTAAATTTTCTATTATTTCGGGGAAATCTCCAAATGCTTCAAAACAAGAGAATTGAATTTAAAAAATTAAATGCATACTAAACACATGACAAAAGTACATACAATCCCAGGCATCAAACATATCATCGGCAAAGTAATCGATGAAACCTATTTGAGATTTAGGTATTGAACATGTCACCCTATCGAATGTTGGCATCACAACTGGGAGGCCCTCCTTCTTCTCTTCATCAGTCTTTTATCATAAAAATACAGAAACAAATTAAATTTTTATTCCAGAGAAATATTTTTCAAAAATTCATTTGAAATGCAAGACATTTTTTGATAATAGAAATTTCAAATAAAAGTGTTAAACATGAGTTTGAAATGTTATATAAGAAATAAAAGTTATTTATATTCTGATAAAAAAGATGTGTTATGTGATTCATTGTTGTGAATTGTTGTGATTCATTGTTTACTTATTAAAAAAGCCTAATTATAGAGAAAAACGACAATTATTAGTTCAGATGCTTTGAATCGTTACCGCCTTTCAAAACCATTTTAATATAGTTGAATACAGAAACTTTTCCGAAATATTCATGGAATGTTTCAAAGCCATGATAATTATTTTCAAGGAGATATCCAATGAAATTTCATTTTTAATAGAATGTGAAGAATTCTATGCACGCGTTTGAATAGCGATTTAATGTAAATAACATTCAGAAGTTACCAGATTTTGATTGTGCAAAGAATTCAAAAATTAATTTCTCGATCTAATTATGTTGAAGTGAAGTTCGGACAAAAAATTCGACATAATAAAGGATGAAATACTATTCTGTTTCTCTTTGCGAATCGAGTGAGAGATATTGCAGGACTTCGTTTAAAAGCATTGAAAAGTTATTATTTTAAAGTAAATATTTGTTAAAGAAGAAAATATATTTTCTACGAAGTTTGAGGAAAGTTAAAACCTTGCGCTCGATTCGCAAGGAAAAGCTGCCTTTCCTTTTTAGGCATTTGTGTCGTTACATGTTTAATGATCTTTATGTTAACATGACATGTAAAAATATCTAAGAATTGAAGGAATCTAATTCTTTTTCCCCGAGTGAAGGCCTTTATCTACAAATAATTTACAGGGAAGAAATCGATGCATATGCATATGCCTGTAGTGAAAGATATCACAAATTATCAATCATTTCAGATGTCTTTTATGTCATTTAAAATTAATTCTCAAAGTTCTGTATTTCTACGGAATGCTTTAATAACTGTATGTATTGATTCTGGACAAATCAATAGTAATATTGAATGTCCAGTAAGAAAATGGACGGGTGGCAAAGCTGTACACACAATTTTTATTATCTTTTGGAAAATTCTGTATTATTTTATTGAAAGAAATTGTTTTCTATACTGTAGATCCTCTTCTCAACAAATATCATGAATTTATGATTTAATAATGATATGCGAAAACTCGAGAATCGATAGCCGAGAATCAATAAAATGAATTATTCTGTTGAAGAAAAATATTTTCTAGAAAAATTGAAGTTGAAGTGAAGTTTTTGAATATAACGTAAATTTCAATTTAAACTTTTTATATTTAACGATAAATTTGAAACTGAGGCGATAAAAGTTGCATCGCATAAAAATAATTTGTATAAAATTCATGTCATAAATACACTTAGAATTGTATATACAGTACAATATAGTGTAGGCTTTCAGGTCATATTGATTGTACCCAAAATTGAATAAGAAAGCTCAACACATGTGTATTCTTATATTTTGATCAGAACTCAAACTTCTTATCAGCGAATATTTCTTATTATAAGAATTAAAATTATGTGCTTTACTATACATCAGACATTTTTGTGCGATTTCTCGATATTTTTAGAGCTCAAAAGTAATGGTCTGCAGATCCTATTATTACGAAAACAAAAGTGAGAAATAAGCACTTCTTTAACTGATGAAAAGGTACCACAAAAAGAATTAATACTTGTGATGCAGAGCTCAATAACTATAATGGCGTACTTACATAAAGACATTAAGCTATATTATTCTTGAGCTCGTCTAAACTCATCAGATAAAAGTGCTTTTGAATATTATATATAAGAGCTTTCGAGACAAAATTTATGTGTTATAAAAGCGTAGAAAATGTATTTGAATTTTACTTTAAGTATAACGAGAAATAGACAATTTTGCGACACTATCGGTTCAAAGCATTTAGAAATATATGTTATCGAAAATCCCATTTTCTTAATAGAGTTGCTGTGTCTATCTCTAGAGTATAAACTTCGAAAGCAAAACTACTCTTAGTCTTTAATATAAAAATCTAACATTAAAAAAGAAATGAGGATATTATGCAATAATTGAAGACTAAGCGAAACACATCATTCATCTAAATTATCATATATATTCATAATCAAATCTTCGTGTTTCACATATTTCTACAATAATTAATAAGAATTTTAACATGAATATTATTTTGATTACGAGATATAATTATTCTCATTTAAAGGCAAACAATTTCTAATATTTGAACAAAAGCGAAGGATAACAAAAATTTAAGTTATGCTGAATTATTGAAATGTCTATGATTTCTATTCAAGTTTTAGTTCTTCAATATGTAAAGTAAGGGCTCGTTTGCATTCATTTGAATATTTTAATGAAAGGTAGAAAAGTATATGAATAAGAGTATTGAAAAGAATGAAGAAAAACTCAAAAGAAAACTAAGCGATTAATTTAATAATAGCTACTCTCGATTTTTCTCTTTTTTTTAAAAATCACGTTTAGTTGTGGTAATACTTAATATTGCATTGCATAGAATAAATTGTATGCTTGCAATGTTCGTGCTCTCAACAATGGTCACACATCTTATGCAAGAATCTCATTAAATTTAATACTATTGTCTTATTTACTACTACCCTCAAAATGTTTCAAGAATAAGTTACACCAACTTTTATATTTATTTAATAGTGATTTATGCTTCACATAAATGTTTCAAAGTGTATATGTGTTCATGTAATTCATTCAAATGTAGAGAATCAGTTCCTTTAAATCATAAGATTTTTATAAATGATTTCAGTAAAAATTTTATGTTATTTCATAATCAGTTAAGGGAATGGGAATGGGAATGGAAATGGGAATAATGAAAATTTATATTATAACCATTTTAAATCATAAAAGTTTTTCTCAAATAGCATTTTATTTATTTAAATTCTAATTAATCTCTTTTTCCGAATAGTAACACTTCATTCTAAGAATTTCTCATCTTATTCTATGAGCGTCTTAATGAGGTCACGGAATTGTGGCATACAATACATTCTTTATAAGTTTATTTCATTAAGATATTGAGCTTTGCTTCGAAAGATTGGGTATATATTGTGTGTTTGAGTGACTTGTTCTGACTTAACAGACAAATGATGGGCTCTTTCACAAAATTCACAACATTTAAGTCAAGTCAAGCCATTTAAGTCATAAGTTTTGATTCTTTGCTTTTATTTATGTATTAATAAAACTCCATTGAGTTTCTATAATTTGAAAAGAATTTATTGCCCTTAAACACCAACAAATATGAGATTGAATAGATTTAGACGACATATCAAACTCATTGTCTGACTCAAACATTTGTCAAGATTTGAATCATAGGAAATTGCCTTAAATAGAACGCAAGGATTTCTGAGTGATTGAGACTTATAAAGAGTACTAATGAGAAAAAATCAATAACAAATGCCATTTTCACTGAAATAAGTCGAGCAAAACTGTTTGAACCTCGATTTAAATGATTTGTAATTTGTTAAATGAAGATTTAATGACTGATACCTGATTGCAATATTCATCAGCAATCCTTTGAGCCCATATTTCACACAACTTGAGAGGTCGGGCCGGATTTGAAACGTCTGCACACTTAATGAGCATTCTTTTAATGAGCACAATATTTTCAGGCGTAGAGAAAGTAATTAAATTTGGCGATTCAGGTACAGTCTCCAGAAGACTTTCGTTATGGCTTTCATTAGGACCTTCATCAATGCTAACAGACTTAGTGAACACATGTATAAACTTTGAGATATGTTCGAAGTGTTTTGTCATTTCAGTCGCCAAAACCATATCTATTATTGATTGGCGAACATCACGATATGTTTCACGATCCAAGTTCTTAAAAATGTTGACTTGATCTGAATTGGGACCGATTGTCAACCTGAAGGCGTGGGCCGCGTGATGACTCTCTAACACACATCTTAATACGATTATTGAATAATGAATAAGAATCGTATATTAATAATGAATTTTTATGATTTTGGTGAACTCACATATCATTGTAAAGTATGGCTAATTCATTATTTGAATTACATAGAAATGCACTGTTTTTGCCGGGATGATCGATATCATGAATGATCGCAGCGATAAGGCATATGGCTTCGTCCAATGGGTCGAACAGGGCTTTCAATCTTGGTTTCCGCAAAAAATATGCGGTCGCTTGCATTACATCTGCCGCATGTGTTGAGTTATGATATGGATTGTCGTGATAATTGGCTTCTATCACTGTTAGCCAATTCCTAAGTGTCACTTCATCGCAGTTTAGAGTAACGCAAACATTGAAACTCGATAGTATTGATAATCCCAACCAAACCAAAGGACTAAATATTGTGTTTTCAAATGAATTGTGTTTAATATTTGATTTTCAAAAGCGTTTTCATACCGTTTTTGTGAAACACGCTCTAATTCAATGATATCAAAACCCCAGTCATAATCATTATCTAATATGTTTTTAATATTTGGCGGAGCGTTAGTTAAATTTGGAAGTTGTGTTGGGGTTTGAGGTGTGATTCCGACACTACTTTTATTAGAGGCCGCTTCATGTGACATACGGCGAACTCCCGATTGCTTGTTTCCACTCTAAAAATTGTATTTCAAAATCAAAACTTCATTAGTGAGCTATCAATTGACAAATGTTTGCTTGTGATCATTACGCTTGTAAGGCCGCTCACGAGATCAGACGCCATTTGGTCGTCTGGCTTTGTTGGCTGTGTCGAAAATTGTGGTGAATAAAGTTCCGAATTCTTCAAAATTTCTAAAACTTTTTCGAGTGCTTGAGCCACAAAAACGGGACTGTTTTCCTGAGTTGCCATTAGAATATTGATCACCTGTTATTACGATAAGAACATATTGATGTTATGGAACTCAAGAATAATTGTTTTAGCAGAACATTAATCGAAGGAAATGAAAGATA
The DNA here is from genome assembly GCA_034696325.1 of Camisiidae sp. NCBI lineage: Eukaryota > Metazoa > Arthropoda > Arachnida > Sarcoptiformes > Camisiidae > Camisiidae sp. The sequence continues at coordinate 7,200 of JAQFZT010000667.1, forward strand.
CTATTCGTTTGTAACTTTGCATAGACTGACGATAAAAAGCATGGATATTAATGGTAGTAAAAAAAGGTAGTGAAGAACTACTAATGCAGATGATGGTAATGATCTAGATATACAGTAGTTGTAAAGTACAGTCAACCCCGTTTAATGTGAACCACTCGGTTCAGCAAAAACCGTTGACAATAAACGTACTTTTTTAATATGGGGTTCAATGACTTCGGTGCTGGACTCAGGGTTGACAATAAGCGGGTATTGACAATAACCGAGTTGACATTAAACAGGTTTGACTGTAATGCACAAAAGTGTAATACCTTAGTGATGGGCGCTTCGATCGTCATTGCATGAAATTTGGCAAAGCTCTGCCTACGGCCGAGACCAACTGCAATGGCCGGAAATAAACTATAAAAATTATTATAACTATTTAATTGATTGTTCTTACCTTCAGAGCAAAGAGATTTTACATCGCATGAAGTCTTTCTATTGCTTTTTATGGAACCATAAGTGAAAGGAAGTACATCTAACAGAGCATAAAAGCATATTTGCCAATAATATTCTGGTCCACACAACTTATGCACTTTTCAACATATAAATATGTTTATTATATAGCGTCTATGCACTCATTCAACACTCTAAGAATCTCAAACTTGTCGAATATTTATAATCTCTAAAATAGTTTTCATGTCAATTTAATCAACTTTTAATGAAAATTTTAAGTCTAGTCTTCAAAGTTATCCAACAAATACTTGTTCTCAACGTTAATGCCTTTCTCTATTCACATTCTTTCAGCTCATGCATACCTCTCCAACTTTTTCATTAATTATTTTTAAAACATATTCTACTTATCAAAAATGCTCAAAATTCTATTCAAGTGAATATATATTCGATGGAACCTTAAATCGATTCGATCCTTAAATCATTAAATTAAAGGAAGGAAAATCTCAATTAATTTCTTAATTTAATCGTTCAAATAATGGTTGAATTTTTTTGATGAACTGAAATTATCCGAAAATGGGAATTTTTCTTTATTCCAAATTTGGAAATATAAGTTAAATTTTTGTTAAAATTTTCTATCATAAGAAATCCAATTAAATTCTGAGGTCGACGGATAAGTGCTAATTGACAAAAGTATGTCAATCCCTAAGCCTTAAACTACAGTCATATATATTGATATCGCGACAAAAAAGAGTAATTTTTGATTCTCTAAAGATTGAAAAGATGTCAATTGAAAAGATATAACATTCTAAAGATGAACATAAACTTGATGTAATCAAAATTGAAAAAAGATAAATTATTAACAGTTTGAGGTAACGAACAAACCTGAATTAATTTGAAATTAAATATTTTATTTGGAGTGGGGATACATTCAGAGCTCGAGAAATATATTTACTGTACATCTAAACACATAAGAGATTTAATCAATAAAAAAAATATATTCATGCACTTCAAAAATGAATAATAGCTTATTCTAACTTAGAATGTGCTCATCAACTTTTAAAAGCAATTTGAATGCATAATAAACTGACGTTTATTGACATCACTCACCTCCATCAGGGCTGAACATCTTTTCGATAGAATAATAAGGAAATTCCTTCACATAAACTAAATATTCTGGAACTCTATAAGGAAAAAGTTAAATAAATTCAATCATTTTGTTCAATGTAATGGATTTCACAGTAAATATACTAATAAAAGTTTCAAGAGAAAAATAGATTCCCTTTTTTAATCTTTTATAAATTGCAAACTATTTAAATATGTCAAGATTTAAAGATGGATTGAATACTTTTTTAAAAACTACTTTCTAAGCAAATTAAATTTATGGTCATAACTTTCTAATTAATTTCAATTATTTATTAATTACGATTCAAATTTCATTTATTGTTTGAAAATCTAATCCGATTCCGAGATAAAGTCTAATTTTTTTTAAACAGAAAAGAACTTAACTTTAGTATGAGATTTAGGCACAAATCAGGTATTTTTTAAATATATATTTAAATCATTGTATAAAAACTGATTCTGATAAGTATGAAGAGTAAGAAAAATAGTCTCTTTTGACATTTTAAAAATAGATTTGTATTATATGTCATACCCATTGTGTAATTCTACGGGAGATATTTTACTCCATAAAGGTATAGATTCGCCAGATTTTCTTCTGTGAAAAATAGTTCCTTCCCATTCCTTGAGAAATGATAAAAATAATTTAAGTATAACTATTATATAGCGTTTGATATTTGAAAAAATCTTATACTTTTCCTTTGTTGACTTGCATATTAATACTATCTATAATATCAGCTTTGAATGAGTCTGATCTGTGCAAATCATGTGCATTCTTGCCTATGATATCCTCATACCGGAAGCCCAAAAGCTTTTCAATAGCTTGGTTTAGAAACTGTATGTCATGATTAGGACCCGTAACTATAATACCATCTTTACAAGAATCCAAAGCAGAAAATAAGGCTTGAGCTGCTTTTAATTTAGATTGGATGGAAATTTCATTGTGCTCTAATTGTACTAATTCATTGAGACAAACGCCTAAACTGTATGTTTCTAAAAGCCACTGAAAAACAGAAACAAAATTTCATTTTTTGCTCGAAAACTAATTAAAATTTATAGATTTCGATGGCGAACAGCTTAACTCTTACTCACCCTATTAAAGCCGACCCTTAATAAAGATAAAACGCCTGCTTCTTCTTTCTCAGCCCAACTCTTTTTAACAACAGCTAAAATACATGTATATTCACTACCTTTGATATTTCTTATAGACCTGAAAGAAAGCAGAATATTTGATGAGATTCAACATTCAGATGCTCTTAAGCTTATCTTCAAAGAAGAAATACAACTCAATAATTCAAGTCTTACGAATCACAATTTAATTGAAACAAATTATATGACTCGCATCCTATCAAATCTGCAAAACAGTCAAGATTCAAATAAAATAAAATAATCAATAAATTAGACAATTAGTCTATTCGAAAGATCCAATTATACTTAAACCAATAGTCGAACTCTATATGTTTGTTCCTTCAATCGTTTTCACGACAGAGATTATTATTTACAGTAAAAATTAATATTCAGCGTTATTTTTTTGTCTATCTTTCTTTAACATAAGTTTTCCTGCTCTAAATCTACCTGTATATTAACAAATCGCATAAAAGGTGTACCAAATCTTTTTCCTCGTGTATCAGTTGCTAAAACTCAAATAAAATTACGTTAACAAAAGCAATTATTTTTGGATTTGAATATTTATTGAAAATATTTACTTTATGAAATTATAACATATGACATGGATAAATTTATTTTTAAAGAAGATTCGCAATATGTTTGCCGTTTTCCTATTGGCAAACATTCATTCTAAAAATTAAATTTTCTATTACATGATAAAATAATTTAATTGAATTAATTGAAGATTTTGTGAAAATTATTCTTCTAATAATAATGAAATTTCTCAAGTCTAATGCTACACATGTGAGCGCTAAGTTCAATATAATTTTAAAGATAAAACTTTTAATCTCAGCTGAACTGCATGAAAGTGTATTCGAGTGCATGTTTTAAAGTTAAAGTGTTAGATAGCTCTTAAAAATGTTAATCTTGAATACTTGCAATAAAATTAAATTAATTTGTAAAATATTTTACAGTTCAACGTTAATTGTGTTATAGCGTAAGCCCTATAGAACATTGTAGTGAAAAAAATCATACATAAGGAAAAAGATTTAGTACACACTTTATCACTATATATTCGTGTTATCTTCACATTCAGACTAACCTTAGTACTCGATTTCGTTATCTCATCAATCTATTGAGCAAAATGAACCTTTGCTTTAAAATAAGAGAACTCAATATTTTTCATTATAATGAATCAGAAATAAGATATTTTTGATTAACTAAATCTTAATTTCATGCAAAACAGATAAAATGAATGATAAACTTCTGAAACTTGTGGCCAAAAACGCAAATAAGAAAAAGGCATAAATGCAATCAACAATATGATTGGTTTCTCATGAAATATAATTAATTTATATCTTATGCTAGAATTTAAACATAATTTTTGGATTTAAATGTATTTTGAATTTGATTGAAGTTTATATTGAAGTTTGAACTGAAGAAACAATCCTAAACTAGAAGATGCAAATTAATGATTTTGAGTTTTATTATACGATAAGTCAAAACTAAATAACTAAAGACTAATCATATTATATAGCAAAGGCTGATTTTTGCCAACAGATTAATATATAAGTCGTAAATTTGTTTTGGATATAACTAGGAATTCGTCTATTGTTTTTGCAGAACATATAACACTTCTACAGTAGTTATGCTAAAATACTAGATATAAAAAAGCCCAAAGTTTGCTAAACTTCTTTCTTTTGAGATCTGATTTGTATAGTGTTTTCCTCAAATGACGCTCTTATCAAAAGTTGGCATCACTATTAAGATTGAAGCAATTGATTTATTTAATAATGACTGATTCGCATCAATTTGTGAGGTTATATACATTAATTGAGTAAGAATTTATCGAGTTAATGCATTCGCTTTCATCGTTGTGCAAAGATTCCATCGTGTCTTCAGGAAAGAATGAGCTCAGTCTACGAAAAGATTAGTTGAGCCATAAGTTACTCATTGAATATATTCCAAACAGCTTTTATTTATTCGGTACAAGTAATAAATATATCATGTTTTGCTCACACATTCAATAACAAGGATTTGATTAAACCGTTGATTATTTCACGTCCCAATCATTATATTCAAGCTTTTCGAGCAATTATTATAAACATTTGCATTTATTTAGATTCGTTTTGAGTTAAAGTTTCTTATCTTCCGAACCCAGATTCATAATTAAAACAAGAATATTATTGTTGAGATTTATCTACTTTTTCACTTCGAAATAATATTTTTGGAGAAATTGGACGAAAAATATAAGAGTCTTTGACGTAAAATCATTGTTGACTCCCACGGGTTACTAAGAAATATGACTTCAAAGTGTTTCATTGATAAGTTATATTGAGTGCTACTTTACTATCAAGTATTACATTTTCAATGCATTCTGCGTGAGCCTAAACTCACATAAATATTCTTACAGACCGACAAATCTCACAGTAAAACTAATTTTGCTGTCATTTTCTATTGAAAGGGATCTATTTTCCAACTCAATCAGCGGTTTGAATGAGTATATAGTATGAACTGAGAAATTAAATTTTGGATCTGATGAAAGGAGAAATATAACATATAGCAAATACAGTTTCAATGATTCTTCGATCATTACGTTGTGAATAAAATCTTTCAAAATGTTTTTTGTTGAGAAATTGGTCTTTTTATAAAGTCTGAACAGAAGTCAGATTCAGACTCATGAATAGTTCATATTATTTAATGATTTTGAAAAGGCATTGTTCAGATGAAAGCTTAGAAAATAGTAAAAGGATTTGTATTTCAAAACCAAATGCCATTCGATGCTGTCTTTAGGAATGAATGAGTATACCTGCATAATGCTAACGGATCAAACATGTGTGATTGCCTCGAGTCTATAATTACAAGATGATGTTGTACTTCCATATAACTATCTAAAGCTGCTTCACAATTATGAACTAGTGTTGTCTGAAATGATAATCTTTCTGCAGCCCATTTCAGTGCATCGCACTGAGCATCTGCTTTCTCGAATACCAGCAAAACCTTTAATATAATTCAATTTATAATTAAAAATAAAAAAATCAAGAGACTTATAAAACAATTAATTTTATATTCAATCAGCAATCTATTAATATATGTTAATATAGAATTGATTTTATAATTAATTCAACAAAGTCTACAAATTTTTCATCAAAACTAAACTCATTTAAATATGACTTTTTTTAAAGGAATGTTACGATTAAGGCATTAGGTATGCATTAATCGATATAAGAAATTCTGATTTATAGATTAACAGATGAGACATTTGTATATTCTTCGATTCAAAACTTTACTATTATCTTAAGTCCCAAGAGTTTAGATAAAGGAAAAAAGAATTTCATTGAATAAGTCAAACATACTGTAAACAAAATGAAACATTTTTATTATTTTTCTATTGAATATCAATTGGTCTTTGAAATAAAATTAGTCATTAGGGAAAGATAGAACTTATCTTTTCTTATGTGATAAAGTTCTCGTCAAATATTGTAATTTATGACGAATTGAATTTCACACATTGAAAGGCGGAGAATTCCTTCTCCAAAAAATAATCTTAAATTTAAATGTTGTTGACTAAGTTTGAAATCTCTTCTGAGATATATTTATAATGCTTAGAAACCGATTCATTTAATTTATAGGATTGTAAATAAGCCTAAAATCTTATCAATATTAGAAGATCAAGTTAATTGCCTCAAAATATTTAAGTTAATCTTTGATAAATAACTATTTTTACAAACTTAACACATCAAATATGACAAGTAATAACATTATATTTTAATAGATTGCTTCAAATGATATTACTATTAAGATAAGATTAATTTTTACAATTTAATTGCTTTCAGAATATGTGAAATAAAATAAAGTTATTTTTCATACCTTTACTGTCGGCATATTAAGGCACATCCGCCCAAATAAGATAGTATTTCCTTTGACATTCTGCAAATTCAAATAAATTTCCAAAATTATTTATTGCAAATTTTAACAAAAATAGGAAAGCGATTACTTTAAGTGCAAAAAACTGAATTTCAATTCTCAAAAGAAATCTGAAATTTCCGAAATACATTTTCAATGGCAGTTCCGATTACAGTTCATTTTATTGCAGGTGAAACACTGCTTTCACACTAAAAGAAGTCTTCGTTTCAATCGATATACAGCTATAGAATCTAAAATAATCCGTACTTTTCATGTTCAACGATTGCAATATGTTTTATCAATAAGAAAACATGTTTAGAAGTGAAAGTGTCCTTTAAAAGAATCAGATTTTGCTTTAAAATCTTCATTTAAAGCATTGTTTTTCGTGCCATTAGCGATATAAAGAGCTAAACTGTGTATTTTTAGCGTGAATTTTTTATGAAGGTTAATATTTACACAGCTTTAGAAATAAAACAAATGCAATGTTGAAAATTCATTATTTTTAGAATGTTTTCAACAATTTATGTACTGTAAGTCTGGGTTTGATTCTGAAAAATAGAAATAAATAGTATTCTTGTTTTATTGAATTGCATAAAGTGCAGAACTTTGAAATTAAATTTGCTTAAGAAAATTCCATTTCAAGTCAATTCTGCTTTAGTGCCTTCTTTAAGAGTTTTGAAAAACATAGTAAATTATAGCCCATTTTACATGAAGAGCATGTCGTTGTATAGTAACAGCTCGAAGTAATTACTAGTTCTTCAATTCGCGTGTGAGACTACATCATATGTGAATATTGTATCTATACTTTATAAGCAGAGTCAAGAATTTTATGGAAATATCACTTTTGAGGAAAGAAATTTTCTTTAAATATATTATATCTTATATCAAATTTTTGAGTTTTCTATTGTTCAAATTTTAACAAATTGTCGATCACTTTGATGGAAATCATTTAAATGCTATAAAAGTAATTTAACAGGAATTCTGATCAAAAATGAAGCTTTAGATCATAAGAGCTCCGGTAATGCACTTTTAGAATGGAATTGAGGACATTGATTGACTTTTATAATGAAAACCTTTTAAGGACTTCAACTTGTATTATGTGGTTAAATATCAAGGGTTAGGACTCAAGATTTTATCCATACTTCATTGCATGCGTTTTAGTGGACAGATTTTCATTATTATGGTTTTAAGTAATAATTTATTTATATTCAGAAGTATTTTTTCTAAGTCTGAATCTGTAGTGGAAACAAAACTTTCATTGCAAAGACTTCTTTGCGCGTAAGAAAGAATAGTTCTTACTAGAAATGAACGGATCGATTGCATAGCTTAGTGACAAAAGGCAGGCATACACTCACATCAAGCAGAAAACACTGCTATTTAATGCGTTTTTATAGATCAACAGCAAAAACATTAATTTTTTCTTGAGAAATGCTTTTTAGACATAAATTCAAAGAAGGCTGCGGTTCATGTGTTTCTTCATTCAAAATATTAGCACATCAGGCAATGGAACGAATAAATCAGAATAGCATTGTATGATATATAACAGGATGTAATTTTCGTCCCGTTTTCTTTTTCAAATTTTTAAGAAAAACAGATTCAATGAAAAAATCACGACTTTTGACACTTGAAAATCCCTCAAGTATTGGAAAAGTTGGATCAAACTTTTGATAAACTATAGTGAGTAATTCAAGCCTAGCAACTTTAGGTAAAAACCATTATTCAAGTGTGGGTTTTATAGTATAATCAGGCGATCACCTCTACTGGAACGTCTGGGAGGGCCTCCCGTTTCCCGAAAGAGTATCAAAATGTATCAAAAATTGGCACAATTGTCAACGAATCATTATATTGGTTAAAGTCAAAGCATTAGTACAGGTTTTATTTTATTGAGTGGATGCGAGTCCTTTACTTTATAGATATTTACTTAAGAAAGTAGTTTGAGCAGTTGATCTAGGAGTGTTCCCGATACCCCACCCCAAGTGTGTTACATCGTTCGATTCAGTTTCTCGAGCTCGGGAACAAACATACTGTATTGATAGCATTTGATTCATATATTCATATTAATTGTTTTAATAAAAAGGCTCAAAAATTATCACAATAAAGATAATCAAACTGTAAAGTAATGCATTTTTATTCTATATTTTCGACGATTTTTCATTGTACAGTCGGTTCAAAATATTTTGGACTTTATCATTCCAGAAATGATGCGGTTTCATAAGGGTTTCAATAGTATTATAATACTCATTACTAATATTCAATGCTATTACTCATTGACATTTTAGTTTCTATATGTTTGCCCTCATGTTTCATCTGAGTTTATCACTGTATTTTCGGGGATCAAAGGCTAAACTATTTCAAGATCAAAGGCTAAACTATTTCAAGATCAAAGGCTAAACTATTTCAAGCGAATGTACATCAACTCTATTATTATTATTATTAACTTTTGAGCGATTAATTTATTACAAAACCTATGATTTAAACTGATTTTGATCTGATAAACAATTTAAATTTATTATTTTTAATTTAAAGGTTAAAGAAAGAAATAGAAATAATTGTGGAATTTTCATAAAGATTGGTTCAAAAATGTAGAATTTAAACTTTGGCTAAAAAATGTTATTCAAACTTTAATATAAATATTAAGAACTAACTTAAACACAGCATAAGATTACTGTATATGACTTGAAATCACTTGCAAATAAAAATTTGATGTATGATTTGTGAATAATTTATTTGCTTATTAAAGAAAAGCTCATAAACTTAGACTGAACTTTGTTTCAAGTTTGAAAGAAACACTATTTAACAGACAGATAACAAATGAATTGGTTTTGTAAGAAAAACACTAGTGAATCAAATATAGAGAAAGAAAAGAAACCTTTAACTGCTTTTGAAAGATAGTCAATCATTACTATGAGTTTAAATATCAAACAAATTATTTTATTGCAACATAAAACTAGATTCATTGAAAATATTTTTATTTAATACAATCATAGAACAAATGTAAACAAAACATTAATTGATTTGTAAAGAGATAAATATTATGAATGATATAATGAGCTCAACCTTTACTTAACCAAACTTTCATTAGAACTCTGTGTTGAATAGTTTTTCCTCCAAAATTGAAACAAAGTTTAGTTTATTTTCTCTTTCCCTTATAAGCAATTAGCTTATTTTGAAAATACTATATAAAACTTTTATTCGATAGTGTTTTTCTTATAAAACCCAATTCAAATGTATAGTGAATTTAGAATAAAACTCATTATATCTTTGATAACATTTTCCTATCAATTTATGACTAATGAGCCTTAACTCTATCATTCAAAAGCAGTTGAAGGTTTCTTTTCTATCTTTATATCAAAGTTATTCGTAAGTCATTTTTTTCCAAATTTCAGTTGATATAAAAAGTATTTCGAAATATAAAAAATCATTTGATTTAAACTAACTAAATATCTTATATATTAATTTATTGTTTTTACTGTCAAAAAGTTCTTAATCTGCCTTTGCATCAGAATTTGCCGGAGCAGACCATTTGAGAGGTGGTCGCCATCAGTATAATATAGTTTGAAATACAGTATTGAAGCAAAAAATGAATACTACGAGAGATTATTTAAAAGCCATCACAACGACATTATTCAGAATCTTAAAAGACAATACATCTCCTAAAATATGAAATTCTCTACTAATGAAAGTTACACAGGAAAAAACATTGAGACAGAATATTATAAATAGCACTTTCATGTAGTTTGAATGAGTAGTGGCAGTGTTGCAGCGAATTTATTTTGAGTTTTTGGCAATTCATTTATTCTGAAACAGTGCAATAATCAAGTTAATCACTTATTAATGATTGGGCATCTTTAATGACTGATCAAATATCAATCATAATTAGCCAAAAGGGGAATCAAAATATCATTCTTTGTATAGAAATTTTAAATCAAAATTGCAAGTAACTCTTCAAATCACGAGAAACACAATTATTCACTGTAAAAGGCTTTCAGTTCATTCTGCTGTTCGTCTGTCAGTAAGTTTTTTAAGTGTTTCGTAAAATGCTTTTATAAATAATCCTTAAAACTCAATTATTTAACACTTTTCGTCGTGAAAATAGAATTATTGATTTAAATTTACACTAAAGAATGCACAACATTCAGTATATACAGCAGTTCAAAAGCTGTTCACAATTTTCTTTTTAAATTGTATTAATACATAAAAATATGATTTAAGAAAAAATGATTCCTTCTTTAAAGATTAAAGAAAATGTAGAAATTTTCAAATAAAATGTTCTGTTTTAATTCACCACTAATTCAAAACTTGCCTTAAGAGGAAAGTATGACTACAGGAATAAATTTCTAATAACAAAAAACAAATATTTATAACTTTTGAGGAGCAATTATTGTGATTAATTTTAGTAACATAAATAAAATCTATAATAAACTTCATTAAGATTTGACTTATTTTTATCTTGAAATTTATGATCTTGTTTTCAAGATTTATCAATTGCTTAATACTAAAGACATTCTCGTGAATTGATAAAAATTTAAAACTAAAGAGTCAGCAAAACAACTCCTTTTAAAATATTGAATTAGAGAAGATTTTTGAAAAGAAACTGTTAATGATTTAAACAGAAAAATATACATTACTTTTGTAATATTATAATTACTTTTTGGAAAAATATGCTTAACATGTTTTGAATATAGTGAGTGATTCGTAAACTACACAAATTGTAAGTCAATAGTGATAACCGCATCATCTAATTTGAATGTCTTTCCATTGAAATAACAATTAATTACTTATGTTTTACTATGAAATGCCAATTCATTTCCGTAAAATTTTGCAAAACGGCAATTCATTGCAGAGTACAAAGTATTGAAACCTTGTTAATACAGAGGTACAGATACGAAAATTTCTTATTAGATTATTATAAATTATAATTTGAATGCATTAATTATAAAGCAATGGCATGTAATAACTGTTTGAGATATATAACAATAATAAAGTGTTTCATTTAATGATCTTATCGTGAATATGAATTGATATTATTAGTTAAAGCGAACAAATTGTACTGAAATTGATATATAGTATTGTGTTTATGAACGCCTACTTGAAAGCAATGCTCAGACACTTGAAATAATAATGAAAGGAAAACTTTGATTTAAACAAAGTTTTTCCTCATTTGAGAGCTTCTGTTTGAACAGATTTGAAGACGAATGAAGTTGTATATAGAAAAATAAATAAACTAAAACTATTAAATTACTTGAAACAAAAAATAGAGTATTGGTAGCCATTGAGTTGTTATTAGCAAATACAGTGAGTTTTAAACAAGGAAAACATTCCTTAATAAACTTTAGCTTCCCTTAACCGAAGGCAACACAAAATCCATTATGGCTTCAGACGAGCTGCCGATCGATGAGACAATTTCTTCTTTATTGAATTAGAAGTTCAACCCAATAAAATTCAAACTTTATAGCATTCAACTACTCTCACATCGACTCAATTCCAATGGAAAATCAAAATTCAATAAATTTTACTCTATTAGTATTCGTACGACTGCCTTAACCTAACCTTAGGTCATGCCTTCCAAATCAAATAGGATTAACGTAAAATTAATCAACTCTTATGTCATATTTTCATGACAAATTCATTCACGAATTGCTTTTTCAATCAAAGTTTCAAAATTTCACAATTCTTCTGCTTTATTGATTTTTTCTTCTTAATAAAGTTTTTTCACAAAAATTCCACTTTTTACGAGTCATCATACAATTTATGCGCACTTTTTCTATTAAACCGATTTTCCGAATTAATAAATATTTAATAATGAATTATCTTAAAAACAAGTTTTTTTAAACTGAATAATCATCGATTGAAATGAGATTTATATAGTGTTAAAGAATTTTCATATTAATGAATAGCATTTTCATAACTAGAATATGAAAAGTTAAATTAAATTCGCATAAAAGATACAAAAATGATAATTGAAATTAATCGATAATAACAATAAAAACACTTGTCAACTATTTCAATAAATATTATAGAGCTTTAATTAAAATTTCGATTTAGTTATGATAGAGTGACACCTAAACAAATAAATTTGCACAACACAAACCTGCAAAGTGTGAATTATAGAGAAAATAGTTAGCAAAAAAAGCTATGCATCTGTCGTTTTATAAATGAAAATAATATGTTTTCATAAATTTAAATAAATTTGGAAAATTGCAGAAATTTTATTGAAAAAATATATAAACAAAAGGTTTGAAACCTGCAACTGAGATGGGATTCCGTGCGTTGTGTTATTTGTTTCAACCAAATCCATGACTAGTTATTCATTACAATCAGATGCAAATCAAATCAGTATTTAAACTGTTGTATACACACAAAATTACGGTTAGATTGAAAAAAATGATTTATCTTCACTCATGAGAACTTATTTGGGGAAATAATGCAGAATTACTTAATTACTATACCATTATTTAATTGATTAAGAAAGTTGAGCTGAACGCATAATTCTGTCATTTGTATATATTCTTTGAATTTTAAGTAAATATTTATAACTAATCTGTTTACAAAATTACAAATGAATGAATAAAGGGAAACAAAACTGCAACAGTAGTGCAGTAACAATAACTGACAGCAAACAAACAGCTAAATGACAATTTATAGCTTTACAAATGAAATTTTTGTAGTCTTGAGATCATATGAAAACGATGATAGATCATAAAACTTTTACTATGTTTTACTGCCTTTCATTATATGTCAACCTTTTTATGAGAAGTGCTTCGAATAAACCTGCGACCAGAGTATTATTTTTATCACAGAAAATAATCTTCAATATATGCACTTTCATTCAAATTAAAAGGAAATCATTACTTCTCAACCATTAAATTAAACACCTTTTGATGTTTTCTCACAAATTCAAACTATTTTCGTTTCATTCATATCTAAATTTAAGAATAACTCCCAAAATAACGATTTCTAGATTGAATTTCTAAAATATGGTTTCCTTTAATAACATTAAATTTTAATTTGAATTCAAAGCATGAATTTGATGATAATTTATTGAATATTAATTAAATGAATAATAGGCAGCTAAATATAGATTTTATCTGCAAATATTTATAATTGCTATCTATAAATATTAATTTATAATTCAAAGTATAAATTTATAGTGTTTTTGATAAGAAAATTTGATGTTTCACAACAGTTAATGCATTGCTTGAATTTATTAAATCTCAGATTATATCGAAATTTCAATTTTTAAACTCTTTCAAAACTTCTACAATATAATAGAGGAGTTTAATGGGTTTAATCAAAAGCATACATTGATATCATATTTCTTGCAGTTATTCATTCTTTTGATTTTGAATTAACTGATTCTTCATTGTGTTAAAATAGTCTTACGTCATATTAAATAGTTTTTGGTTCTAAACATTATATTTAATTTATAGCTCTAAAGATAAAGAGCTACTGACAAGCAGATAGAAAGCTTGTAAGCACAAGTATGACACACCTTTCCAATGACATACTTGTTGGATAATAATGTGGTATATAATGAGCCGAACATGATATCATTAGCCATTAACCAAATAAAATTATTTTATTAACACTCTTATCTCTTACGCTTTTTGACTTTCTGGACTCTTTCCTATTCATAACTTAAGTTTCAGCTGTAGTTCAACCAGATGTGAGTGAAATCCACTTTCAAATATCAAACAGAAATATCTTGTCTTTCGTCAAACTGATCAAAGTTTAATATTTTATAATCACGTACTCAACACTTTGCTGATTATCAAATTTAATAAAGTCGAAAATCTTTCACTGGAATAGCTTTGAAAATTTATCCATTTTAGTAATTATTTCAGTCAAATACTCAAATAATAGATTTATATTTATGAGTTTATATAAAAGATATGAACTCAGAACAACCTGTTATAAAATTTATTCAATTCAATATTTATTC
>JAQFZT010000668.1:0-21677 GCA_034696325.1 Camisiidae sp.
TGAAAAACAAAAAGATTAGTAATACTAAGAAAACGTATAGATCGATGACCTCTTTAGAGTCAATGGTCATCTCAATATATTTATATGTCGGCAAAATCTGTTATTATATGAAGAGTTGATTTCCAAAAGGCCTTAAGCGCTAAATTTTCGAAAATTGAGATAAACATTGATTCTGATTAATTCAGGTGTTGACAATTCATTAAAAACGACATTTGATAAAAGCCATCAATTTTTGTTTCTACTTCCAAAAAGACTTAAATCCAAACACACTTTACTTCCAAAAGGACTTATCTCTAGTGAGCCAATAGCAAACTCATTATATGTCACATGACTCGCACATGTTTTCATTTTGTACAATTTATTTCATTTAAAGGAGATTTACAAAATCCGCTTATTTTACATACCGCCACACCCCTTCAACATATATATCATTACAATGGTCTTGAAGAGTAGATCAACTTTGTCTCTAGGCTCAACTTATTAGTTCGTGATCAAAGGCCACTAGAGGCCGAAAATTGTAGCACCACCCCATTAACAAATAGACTTGATATAATCGGGGTTTTATAATAAATCGACCATGCTGAATCTATATTTTGAGGTCGAATTATGATATTTCTAATAGTTATTGAGATAGAAGGAGTTAGTGGAACTTAAAATTTTATTATCTCGTTTTAAGCGAAAATATTAACAAATTCCAGACTAAAAACGAATATAACAATAAAAAATAAGTTAGAATAGATTAAAGTTGCGGTGATGAATTGAGTCCCGGGAAAAATGAAAACACCATTTTTGTGCCTATGATGCTCTTTTTATATTTTTAGCTCCCTCTATCTCACTATTAATCCCTCTATTAACTATTACTCACTAAGTATTATTATCACTAACTATTAGAGATATCGTAATGCGACCTCAAAATATGGATTCAGCATGGTCAATTTAATTTAAAACCACGATTAGATCATGTCTATTTGTTAATGGAGCGGGGCTATAAATTTTGCCCTCTAGCGGCCTTGGATCACGAGCTAACAAGTTGAGCCTAGAGATAAAGTTGATCTACTCTACAAGACCTTTCTAATGATATATATATCGATGCGGTGTGGCAGTGTGTGAGATAGGCAGAACTCAATTGACTGTTGTAAATCTACTTTAACTTTATGTATAATTTTTATAGTTTGTGCGGTTAATGCGAGTTATTCAGTGTGTGGTAATTGGCAAACATATAGGGATGAAAAATACTTCAACATTTTAGACAAAGAAAAATTGGTTCCTTTTGATGATGCCCTTAAATCTTGTCTACAAATTGATAATAGTTCAGTATTACTATCTATACATTCAAAAGAAGAACAAGATTTCATTTCTGAATATCTATCCAAAACTAACAAATTAGTGGATAACGTATAGATTGGATTTAGAAATAAAAGTAAAAGTTTTGAATGGATTAACTTTTCAAACAAACCATACACTAATTGTAAGAAAGAGAACCCAATCAACAAACTTGAATATAATTGTGTTAAATTGGAGTCAAACAGTTCTCAGTGGGTCAATGAGTTTTGTAATTTGAAAAGTTTGGTTGTCTGTCAAAAGTTACCTGAAGTAACACTTTAGGACTTGTTGAAACAGGTTCTCAATACAAAAGAAGAACTTAAGAAAACGGAAGACGATTTCAAAGAAAGGCTTAAGAAATCAGAAGAAGGTCTGAACATAACTTCAAATAAGTTCAATGAAATTTATAATGTTGTTTTCAATAACAAAGTGAGTTACTATCAGTTATTTAGTGATATTGATGGGAAAGATAATGCATTTATTATACCTGTGAGTGTAATGAGAAGAGGATATACTTTCGATGAATCAGTAAATCTGTGCAAAGTTTTCAACTAAACTTTGATTGAAATCCAATCATTGGAAAAACAGATAATTTTGGAATCATTTTTAGGCCGATTGGGGTTTGAATCAAATCAATTCAATGAATTTTTGATAAATGTTGAAAGAGATTCTCTTGGTAAATGGAAATGGTTGAAGAGTAACACATAATTCGCTTTCAATAATTGGTATACAAGTCATTCCAAAACAGAATCTGTTTCTAATAATTTTTATGTTCGCACATTTTCTGTTGAAACTTTCAGCAAATGGGTTAACATGATTAAAACAGTTAATTTATTTGTTATGTTTGAACATAATTTTGAATTCTGATCTTATCAACAGAAAACTATAATAAAATAGATGA
This sequence comes from Camisiidae sp., assembly GCA_034696325.1. NCBI lineage: Eukaryota > Metazoa > Arthropoda > Arachnida > Sarcoptiformes > Camisiidae > Camisiidae sp. The sequence continues at coordinate 2,225 of JAQFZT010000668.1, forward strand.
TAATAAAGGAGAAATTATTGTTCAATTAAGTTTATAAACCATTTGAGAATACAGCACTGGTCAATTTTATCGCTTCAACACTATTTGCGTCTGGTATTCAATTTTATTAATCATAATTTTTCATTGATAAATTTTTTTTAAATGTAACAGAATGATTTGATTTCATTCCTATTGATTGTAAACTAAATCCTTGACAACTGCCACCTGATGATAATTGTGAAGAATATTTTATTTCTAATTTATAGAGCAGAATTAAAAAAAATTATATATGTATATAATTCTCAATTAACAAACCGAGACTGATTGAACTTGACTGATCATTGATTCAATTATTTGTCTCTCTGTCATAAATAGAGATATGATTTGATAATAGATTACATATAAGTGTTTCATTTGATTGATTAGTAATTTGATGTAAATTATTATTGTATAATCAACTCACTTGTCTAAAATGACAGGGAAATATATTTTTAATAAAAGTTGTAGACCTACAGAAATACAAATACATGTTTTGTGAGTTGAATCTATTTACATGCGAACATTTTGACCACTCGAGCAACTGGTTTATGATTAAATTCCTTTTTATAAAAGATAACTTGAATACAGTCTAGACATTAATAAAAAGAATTCAATGTTCATTAATAAAGTTGAACATCGATTTCGATAAAAAAAATTCATTTAATGAGAAAAAGATTTCAAAAAATGTTTTGACATGTAAGTACAGTACCATTCATATAAGCATGTAATGAATATAAGGTGAAATTGATATTTTGAAAGCAAATAAAATTATTATCTCTTATATTTAAACTGTTATTCATAACATGATTATATGAATGTTAATGCACAACTTTATCTTTGAAATATCGGAATTTCTGGCGCCGACTGTAAAGGCTTTTGATTGCGGTAAAAAAGTTTGATGTAAAGTACATGCATTACTTAAATTTTATAAGTACATAAGTACTTCATGATAACACACATAAAACTTATAAAAATGATGTATAAAACACATTTTACTCTCGAATATAAATTTTTTCATTACTTTTTTCAATACAAGTTTTTCAGAAAATGACATTAAAATTAATATTTTTTTGTATTTTAGTAACTCTACTCCACTGTTAGCATAGGAATTTCTATTGTAGCACTTATTCTGACATCAATTTTTTGTATTAATTTGATAGTTTCGGAAGTTTTTGGGAGTTATTCAGTGTGTGGTAATTGGTAAACATATAAAGATGAAAAATGCATCAAGTATTTGATACAGAAAAATTAGTTACTTTTGATGATGCCATCAAGTCATGTTTACAAATACTAATAATCCATTTAAAAGAAGAACAAGATTTCATATCTGAATATCTATTCAATACTCTAAAATTAGTGGTCTATGCACTGCTTTTCACAACTAGTCTATTATAAAACTACTCTCTATATACGATAATTTTAATACAGTTTACATATTAGCCAACAGGCATTCATTACTCATTTAAGTCTAACATTGATTTAGATGTGAGAAAAAGTTTTATTTGTTAAGAAACAGATAACAAATAATTATATTTTTATATGTAAGTCTATATATCTTTAAAATGTCAAAACTTTTGGCGTTGGCTTCACATAATAGATATTGATTGCGGTTATGTGTCTCATGTATAAGTATATGCCTTGAAATTTATCTATTATTGTTCTTATAATATAATGAGCACTTCATAACTTCATGATAACGAATATAAAACATAAAGAAAAAATGTATAAAACTTATTGAACTCTCAAATATTAATTTTTCCACCCATTTATTCAAAGTTTCTTAAAGATTTAAAATGAGATCAAAACTTATGTGGTTTTACATTTTCGTGACTCTATTTCATGGTAAGAGTTTTAATGTACAATTCATTTCATTTAAAATTTAATTTTATGTATCATTTTATAGTTTGTTTGGTTAATGCGAGTTATTCAGTGTGTGGTAATTGGCAAACATTTAGAGACGAAAAATGCTTTAAAATTTCAGATGAAGAGAAATTGGTTCCTTTTGATGATGCCCTTAAATCTTGTCCACAAATTGATAATAGTTCAGTATTACTATCTATACATTCAAAAGAAGAACAAGATTTCATTTCTGAATATCTGTTCAAAACTAACAAATTAGTTGAAAACGTATGGATAGGTTTGAGAAACAAAAGTAAAAGTTTTGAATGGACTGACTTTTCAAATAAACAATACACTAATTGGCGGTCTGGGAATCCAACTAATAAACCTGATTTCAATTGTGTTCAATTAGAATCAGATAGTCTTCAGTGGGCTAATGAGCCCTGCAATAAGAGAAATTTAGTTGTCTGTCAAAAATTGTCTGAAATAACACTTTCAAACTTATTGAAACAGGTTATCGAAACGAAAGAAGACCTTAAAGACACAAAAGAAGAACTTAAGAAAACAGAAGACTATTTCAAAGAAAAGCTTAAGAAGTCAGACGAAGCTTTAAAAGAATACGATATCAAACTAAATACAAGTAAAGAGATTTTTAATGTTGTTTTCAATAACAAAGTGAGTCACTATCAGTTGTTTACAGATCTCAGTGGAAAAAATAAAGCATTCATTATACCATTGAGTACAATGAGAAAAGAATATACATTTTATGATTCAGTAAATCTGTGCAAAAATTTAAACTCAACCTTGATTGAAATCATTAGAAAAACAGATAATTTTTGAATCCTTTTTGGGCCGATTAGGGTTAGGAACAAATCAATTCAAATTTTTTTGGATAAATGGTGAGAGAGATTCTTCTGGTAAATGGAAATGGTTGAACAGTAACACACAATTCGCTTTCAATAATTGGTATACAGATAATCCCATAACAAATTCTAATTATAATAATATATTTGTTCAAATATCACCTGTCGACACATTTGGCAAATAGTTTAATTATTCAAAAGCCAGTGGTTCTTATGTTATCTGTGAACACACAGATTTTGATTTAATCACAAGAAATATTTAAAACAAGAGATAATAATAATCAAAAATATAAACGTTTATTCGATTGAAAAATTATTAATGAATTTAGTTTACAATCTTTTTTGACTTAAATTCTGGACAATTTTTAAATTTTCAAAATAAGAATTAAAAAATAAACTCAATTATTCACAGACTATTTTTCTATTCCATTAGTCCTGAATTCATTTTTCGCACAATTGCAATCGTAGCGTTAACCCTATATAACATCTTAGTTTTAAAAACCATATATATATATATATCAACCAAAATATTGGACACCCTTTATGAAACTTCACAAACTATTCAGAATAGAATTTAATTGTTATTAATAGTTTTGGTAAATTATTTATTTAACATTTCATTCATTTCCTCATTAAATTATTTATACCAAAAATTATAGTTTAGAATTATCTACTCATAGCAGTGCCTGAAATGATTGTTAGTTAAAAAAAATTTTAAGGAATAGTTATTAAATTATTTGTAATATGATTGATTTCAACGAAAAATTAAAAATTTTCATGATTTTATCTGTAAATTATTTCTTTTTATGTTCTCCGCCTTAAATTATGCTATTTTATGCTCCGAACTCAATATTGTGCTTTTTTATGCTCTTGACACGAAATTATGCTTTTATTATGCTTTTTGGCTCAAAAAGCATAAATGTCCATCTCTAGTAGAAATTCTCTACTTATTTGTTTAATTTATTTTATGTCAACTGAAAAGGAATCATCAGTTATAAACCACGAGTTCTAATAATGAGTTATTGTTTTGCTTATAAGTTATGATTTCTATTTTGGTTTTAAATTTTTTATTTTGCATAATTTCAACAAAAGAAAATAAAATTCGCTCCAAAATTAATCATGACAATAAGCTCAATATATTGAAGTCAAGCAATGATATAAATTAGCCAATTCCTCAGCTAACTTAAGCTAACTCATTAAGATTTTTAGACATTTAAGTGTAGTTCTATTGATATGTATTTTGAGGTTTTACTGAGAGTGATATGAGCAATATGTAAGATTAAAATCAAATCAAAACAAAAAGAAGTTCAATACAAATATTTGATCTTTTCTGGTATTTTGGATTTTGTTCGGTTTAGAATCCTTTTATATTTAAACTCTACCACCTTATGCCTAGCTCGCTACCGCGCGCCATTCTCGCAGCCTAACCTAACTAAATTTAATTGTACTAACTAATTCTCACTACTTCTAACAATTTCTTACTAACAATGCTTTTATTGAATAAAATGTAAATGTCTAGTAATGCAAGAACATTAAACTTGTCCTCCACTGCACACATGGGCGGACAAATATATTTCGATGATATCAACATAAGAATTAGAAAATATAAACCAATTAAGGTCTACTGTCAGAGCAGATTAGCGAACATTTTGTTCACCAGAGAAATGGCTAAAGATTAAGACATGATAGTGATATCACTGTTTGTAGTTTACATCCGGGAATTATAATTACAGAATTATTCAGGAATTTTTCACCGGTTTATAAATTCTTCATTCCCATTATTAAATCTATTAATATGAAACCTAAATTAATAGCACAAACAACCACAAACCTCAACCAGCACGGTGACCACCTCGAAAAGTGTCATTCTGGAAAATTTTGATTCTATGATTCAAAGGGTGGAGTAAGCACTTTTTGAATGTTAGCATAGTGAATATTCCTGGAGAATCTATGTAAAAGTATTCCTCTTGAGAAAAACTCTCCGGTAGGGGTAAACCCCAATCCAAGATTCTCTGGAAAAAGTGGTCACCCTATCAATCAGTTAGCTTAATCTATTAACACTCGAACAACTTGAACTATTTGAACCACTGGCTTATGATAAAATATCTCTTTATAAATGATAACTTAAATACAGTTTACATACCAGCCAACACTTCAATGAAAATTCTTTTAAGTTTAACATTTTTGATAGAAAAAAAGTTTTATTTAATAGGAAACAGATAACAAACAATTATATTTTTACATGTAAGTCTATACATCATTAAAGTATTTAATTTTTTGGCGTCGATTGTACATAATAGTTTTTGATTGCGATGATGCGTCTGATATATAAGTATATGCTTTGAAATTTATCTATTACTGTTCTTATAATATAATGAGCACTTCATGAAGATGAAGAAAAGATATATAAAACTTATTGAACTCTTAAATATTAATTTTTCCATCCATTTAATCACTTTAAGTTTCTCAAACATTTAAAATGAGATCAAAACTTATGTGGTTTTACATTTTCGTGACTCTATTTCAAGGTAAGGATTTACTGTACAACTCATTTCATTTAAAATTTAATTTTATGCATACTATTTATAGTTTGTTTGGTTAATGCGAGTTATTCAGTGTGTAGTAATTGGCAAACATATAGGGATGAAAAATACTTCAAAATTTTAGACAAAGAAAAATTGGTTCCTTTTGATGATGCCCTTAAATCTTGTCTACAAATTGATAATAGTTCAGTATTACTATCTATACATTCAAAAGAGGAACAAGATTTCATTTCTAAATATCTGTTCAAAACTAACAATTTAGTGGATAACGTATTGATTGAATTTAGAAACAAAAGTAAAAGTTTTGAATGGATTAACTTTTCAAACAAACCATACACTAATTGGAAGAAAGAGAACCCAACCAACAAACTTGAATACAATTGTGTTGAATTGGAGTTAAAAGGTTTTCAGTGGGTCAATGAGTTCTGTAATTTGAAAAGTTTGGTTGTCTGTCAAAAGTTACGTGAAATAACACTTTCAGACATATTAAAACTGTTTCTCGAAACGAAAGAAGATCTTAAAGATACAAAAGAAGAACTAAAGAAAACCGAAAACGATTTCAAAGAAATGCTTAAGAAGTCAGACGAAGCTTTGAAAGAAATAAAAGAAAGACTTAAGAAAATAGAATACTATCATAAACTTAATACGGGAGAAGAAATTTTCAATGTTGTTTTCGATAACAAAGTGAGTCACTATCAGTTGTTCACTGATATCAATGGTAAAAATAAGGCATTTATTATACCATTGAGTACAATGAGAAAAGGATATACATTCAATGATTCAGTAAATCTCTGCAAAGTTTTTAACTCAACTTTGATTGAAACCCAATCAGAGGAAAAACTAATCCTTTTAGAATGGTTTTTGGACCGATTGGGGTTCGAATGACACAGAATTTACATACTTTTGAATAAATGGTGAAAGAGGTTCTTCTGGTGAATGGAAATGGATTGATAATAACAAAGAATTGAATTTGACTAATTGGGATACAGGTAGACCTGCAACAAATTGTGCTAACAATAATCTAATTGTCTACACGACTTCCAGCAATTTGGGCAATTGGGGTGAGGTTCCAAAAACATCTGCTTATTATATAGCAGAGAACAAATTTTAAGAGTAATCAATTAATTCAAGTCCAGATTCGGCAGCATTACAACTATCATTTTATTTAAGTTTATCATTATTAAAGCTCTCTACATGTGTGCACACATTTAACATTAAAGACATACTGAGAATGTATATAACTTTACATCGAGTTTTATACTTTCTATTTAACATTAGTTACTAATTAATTACAGGAATGTATGGGATTGTTATTGTTAAACATTTAAAGATGCAGTTCATTAATTAACTTATATAAACATTTAAAGGATATTCAAATCATAACAAATTCTTAAGCTATGAAATAATAATCATAAGTTTGACTACAATATTGTATGTGAACACACTTTCCATTTTTGATTCAATCACAACAAAACTATCAAATAACAGATTACATTAATCAACAAATATAATCTTTAAGTAATAATTCATAAATAATTCTTTAATTACAAATCATTTGTGTTCGAATTCCGGCTTATTTTGAAAAATTGAAAATTTCTGTAGTAATTGATATGATTGTTCACACATTTAATTCCTTTGATGACAACTCATGAGAAAAATATGACTTTTGAGCACAATTTAAGGATAAAACACAAACTTTGGTGCAGTTCTGTCATTATTGTCATACATGATATCGAAGTCCTTGTTGTTGGAGAAGAGTATGACTTTCTCTTGTTTCGGCACGAAATGAGTCTCATCTTTGAGTACTATAATTCCGGTCATTTAAAAACTTTTCAAAATCTTAAGTCAAACAGTAGTCCGAAAATATTGAAAACTTATAAAAATTGATTTAAAAATTCAAAAGTTGCAATTTTTTTTATTAATAAAACTTTTCCATCATTTTATACAAACTTAATATAACAGCACTTGTGGTGAAAATACAACACATTTTAGTTATTATTTAATTTAATTATCATAATATAACCGGTCATTAAATTTAACTTAATATCAGATAATTATTGGATAAATAGAAGAAATAATTACTAAATAATTAAAACAATTGCTTATATGAAAAATAAATGAGAGACAAAAATATTAATAAAACATTAATTTTTTTGCAAATACTTTAAGGAAAGAAAAGAAAAATCAAATTTAAATTAAATAATAATTGAAATCAAGATTTGTATAATTAAGTTATTATTTGGTATTTTCTTGAAATTTTATATATTATTGTTGCTAATATTGATATTTTTCTTTTTTTATTACTATTTTGTTTGAATTAATAGATTAATAGTCCATAAACTGGTCTCCAATATCGCAGACAGCGTTTGGAGAATAGAGTCTATACTCAGCCATACAAGTGATTCCGTGGTAGTGAACGACTGCAGCGCATATCACGAGTATGTGAAACAATTGGTGTGAATGAAACTGTCATTAAATACAAATACAAAACTTATTCATTAATCAAACATTTTAAAAAAATCAAAGCTTAAGAAACAAACTTATAATTAACCAAAAAACAAGTCTAAACACTTTCAATTCAAGAGTTGACACAATTAACAGAATTTAAATATATAAACATCTGAAAAACACGACAATTATTGATAGAAAAAATAAATAGATTGAGAAATAAACTAAAATTTAACTCAATATCAAGTCTTAAAATTGATAATTCAAGGTTTGAGTCAATTGAATGAGGATATGATTGAAAAATATATTCATTAATTGATTACATAAAACAAGAGATAATTTATTACCCAATAATCACATTTTCCGGGAAAAAATCGTTCGGGTATTCGAGAAGCATAAAGAAGAGCTCCGATTATATATAATAAACCCATTAATAAAAGACTTGTGAGCGAAGCTCTTAATGACGATTCCAACCAAGAGGTCCAGCCGTGACTTATTAGCCAATGAACACCTGGTATTATACCCGACAGACCGAATGCCATGAATACACCGGCTCTGAAGGGACGAAAGTGTGGTTCAGAAAACTTATCCCAAAGCGAGACCACAACTGATGATATGCCCAAAAATATCGTTAGACATGTATAAAATACTTTTGGCAGAAGTGAACAGTAAAACCCATAGTAAAGCCACGGAACAAAAGATCCCGTAATTAGTAATGATATTCCGCAGTAATCGAGTCTATCGTCAAAATTAAAATACAATAAGTTATAATTCAATTTGAAAATTCATATTTTCAAATCAGAAGATATTCCAATTGTAATGATATTCAAAGGAAAAATGACTTAACTTTGTCGAAAATAATACAAAAATCACTTCATTTCATGTTTAAATTGTAAAATCAAGTCAATTTTCCCTTTAAAAGTCATGTTTATAATTGAAGACTAAATGAATAGTTAAAGAAGTGTTTGTAATTAAAACTTATTATGAATTTGGTTTCTAAAATTGTTATTACTTTGAGAAAAGTCTTCCAACAGAGTGTGAATGACAGCTAAGTGTGTGATAACAAGCAGAGAGTCCGAGACAAATGATAGCGCCGGCAAAAAAACAGCCGATAACTAGTTTATCCATAAATGAGGAGTTATAATATGGAGAGCAAGTCATTACATAAATGGCCAGAACTACGAATAGTACACATCCGAAAGCGTGTGTCCATATATTGATCGTTTCGGTGTGTAAACGAAATATTGACCAAAAACAGGCCCGAAATGAGGACAGCGGCGGTCGATGTCCCATAACTAAGTAGTCGTTGTCCTGTAACCATTGAGGAAGCGCTTGAAAGTGGCAGACCTGACATGTTGTGCAATCAAAATAATCCAAAAATTAATCATTAGTTTTATTTAGTTTTTAAATATTTTCAAATTCTTATATCACATCATTATATAAATAAATTGTGTCCTCATTTCTGTCTTTTATTTTTTAGTTGAGTTCATATTTATTCTTAAGATATTTTTAAGATCTATTCTATTTTTCTATCATTAGTGTTTCTAATTAGATATACATTTATTTTCTTTGTTATAAAAAATATAAATTCGTTATCAAATCATAACTTTTTAAATGAGGAATAAAGAGCGCGCGAATAAATATAACAATAGTCTATCAATTAATCATTAGGTCTTAATTGAGTTTTAGTTGACTTCATATAAGATTTATTTTGACAATAATTGAGACTTACATTCCATGCATTGTTAAGCACTTTTCTCATAACATTCTCAACATTTTCAGCCTCTTCTAAAACTTTTTTAACTAAATGTTCCGCGTGTTCGGCCGCTCGACACGGAAGTGATGATGAAATGTTTGCTGAATTAGTTGTTGCGTTTGATAAGCTTTTATTTGTTGACATTCTTATCAATTATGATATTCCGAGGTTTGAGATTAATCGTAGTTTAAGTGTTTCAGACAAAAGATGGGTTGAGAACACTTTTCAAATGAAAAAATAAGAGAATAAATGTTTATTCACTGAAAAAAAGTTTTTTAACTTAAGAAAAAGTTTATCCACTTATAAATAGTTGATTAACTGAATGCTAGTTTCAGAACAATTTAATTAAACCCGAAATGTATTGACTTATAAAAATACAATTGATTGCGAAAAAATTCATTAATGATTAAGTTTTGCAAATTCGAGAAATAAAGTCTTGGTTTAGTTAAAAAAACTTAACGATTAGAAAGCTATTCCTGAAGAGATTTTTTTCACTTTATTAGTTATTATTTGGTTCATGACCTGAATCGTCAACTTTATAAACTAGATATCACTTTCACTTTACAAGAATTTCTCTCTTTCTATATTTCATACCTTAAGGCAAATGATTTGAAAGTAAAACTTTAGAGGCATTTGAATTGTAATTTCGAGGTTAACGCCTAATGACAAGTGATGTACAGCTTTCTTGAGAATATGTATACGGAAGTGATCTTATCATGGCTTTATTTTTCTAACAAATCGAAAGTCAAATCGAAAACATTCGAGGGATAGAAATCCCAGAAGTTTATCAACTATTAAGAACTCAAAATTTAAATAAGGATTTTCTACTGGAAGTGAATTTTAAATTAAATGCTTAGTAAACAGAGTTTTCTCTCTTATATTGAGAGCAAAAGTTAGTGAAAGTTTCTTAAGCTATCATTTCTAATATAATTGGTGTTTACATACGATTTGACACTGAATTGGAAACGAAAATCAAATTAAATTATTAAGAAAATTGCTTCCTATTTGTTATACTTCCGTTATTTTTTATAATACTGTCTATAAATTGTTGTCACGATAAATACTTTCACAAAAAACATGTTTAATATAACTTTATTTTCGAAACACTGGGAGTTATCTCTTTTTCTTCTTTTATAATTACTCTTTAAATGCAAGTGATAATTACTAATAAAACAAAATTAAGTTTTTATTTTAGTTGAGAAACAATTAATAATTTATTACTCCAATTACTTAACAAAAATGTGCCAATAAAAAACTTATTGAGAGAGAGAGAGAGAGAGGGAGAGTTAGTCGAGTCCATTTTATGCGCATCAGTTTTATCATTTATTTTAAAATTAATATTAACTGTTAAATAGTTTAATAATACTCTATTGCGTTTATGAATGCGTTATCAGTTATTCAGTTTTAATACAATTAGTAATTGGTTTGTATTTCGAATCATAACAATTAATGAATGTAAATTTCAATAGTTTAACTTCTTTTAATCTTAAGATTCAATTTTTACTCTCGTGCTTGGGATAAGCTACAAGAGCTTATGGCAACTTAAACGCTCGAGTGTTGCACAGCATTAGTTAAACTTAATTACTATTCAATTGTTTTTTTTTTATTTATTAATGACTAATATATAACTCTAATATATAGCAAAAAAAACTTTAATAACTTTAATCAAGTTGAAGGGAAAATGAAAAATTGATTTCTCACCGAATGATTGGATGCGAAAATTAGGGAAAAATAAATACTTTTTTATTCCACGATAAAAAAAATAAAAGGATATAAAATTTAAATTAAACAAAAAACTTTAACTTTTATTTGCTCTAAAATGAGAATGAAAATATTGAACACTGAATACGAACTTAAACACAATTTGATTGATAGAAAAATAAAATCATTTCTAATGAATGAAGAGTTTTCTGGGAATTAAAAAAATGAGATTAACTAGAAATTTAAAGCTTTAATTAGATTTTTGGCTTTGATTTGAAGGCAAACAAATCAAGAATAATTGAAACATGTTTTGATTGCTCGGAAATTATCTAAATTTAACATTGAAATAAAGAGTTAATTGACATGAAGTTGTGCCAACTTTTTTAGAGGACATTTAAAGGGATTTTACATATTTGAACCTCAAGTCTAGTTTACGTTTCTATATAATTGTGACAGAAAAAAACTTTTGGTGTCAAATGTAATCAAATTCTGAAGAAAATATTGATTTATACGCAAATTCAAAATTACACAATCATTTCCAATAATTGCATAAATATATAGATTAAAACAAATAATCGCAAAATTATTTTGCATTCAATTTAAAACTTCAGTCAAAAATTGAGCTCAAAATAAGTTTTTTAATTTTAAAAATCATATAAATTTTCAAAAATTAACTAAAAATTAGTGATTATTTTATAAAACAATTGTTAATAAATATTTACCTGAATACCAATATTAATAAATAGTTTTCATAATTAAAGCAAAAAATTTCATGAAAATTTTGATATTTTCTCGATGAAAAAATTTTTTAAAAATAAATATTAAATTAATTTCTAAATAAAACAAATCTATGAATAAATATCACAAAAAATGAAGTGAATTTTCACAAAAATTTGTAAAACTTTCGCATTTGATTTGGTTTTAAAAGCACTTAAAATAATAGATTTTAAGCTAAAAACTCGTTATTATTTACTGAGATTTTTGTGTTGAGAAGACATTGAATGAAGAGTTGAATAAAATACTAAACCTCTGATAATAAAATACTTTGTTATTGAGGAGAAACCCAAGACTTTCCTCTCCGGAAAACGTCATATGATTTGGTTCTGCAGTCAATGCGTAAACCCATGAAAAACTTATTTTTCGGTTCAAATAATTTGTTCACTTAATTACAGATTAAATAGAGGTTAATGAGACATAAATCTCAACAAAATATTTGGAGATACTGTACACACTTTTAAATTGAACGCTATTTCCGAAGTCAAGTCATTGAACCCTTAATGAAAATGTCTTAACATTTTGTGAACATTTTTTATTTTGCGATAGATTTCCAATATTTCCAACACATGTTAAATAGACGTCATTTATTTGAGAGCAAAATACAAGATGTTTTATATGAAGAAATATTTTTGTTGACAAAATCATAGCTTTTAAGTATATAAAAGTCTACAAAATTGAATGATATATTGTATTGATTGATATTTAAGTAAATATTGACATAAATTAAACTAATGATCAGTTTGAGGATTAAATAATAAGTAATTAAACAATTATTTCATTAATAAAAGGATGGAATCAAACGAAGAGATAGTATTCAAAATACCAATAAAAACAACTGAAGAAAACAAGACTCAAATTCAAGATAAAGATCCCGAAAGTGTCGAAAAAATAGAAATCAATCAAAAGTCAGAAACAATAACCGAATCGAAGACTGTATTACCGGAACCGTTGACTAAATTATGTCCACCGGAAGGACAGTATTTTGTGGATCAGCTGAAAAATGGATCTATTTTTGAACATAAATTGTTAGATAAGTCTCGAGTGACTTTTGGTAGAGCTCGAGATTGTGATGTTGTTCTCGAACATCCGTCTATTTCTCGATATCATGCGATCCTTTTGTGGTCACCAATAGATGATAATCAATATATAAATGGTATTCAATTCAATAGTTTTATCCACAAATCATTATCTGTTCAGAAAATAGTATTTTTTAGTTTTGTTTCTGTTCATTGTTTGTAAAAAGTTGTCAAAACTTTTCAATTGTTTTTCAAAACTAAATATTTTCTAATTTAATCTTTTGTCTGGTCTTTAGTCATGTTTTTCTTAATATCTTTTTCCTTAAAAGTATTTAAATTATTTTCAGTTTAGAAAATAGTACTTTTTAATTTGTTTTTATTAAGTGTTTAGTAGTTATTCAAAAAGTTTTACTTAGTTTTTGAATTCTGTAAAATATTTCTAATTTAGACTTTTGTCCCGTTTTAAGTGTTGTTTTTCTGAATAACTATTTTCTATTTTGTAAAACTATTCAAATCAATGTTTTGGTTACAATTATTAGTATTTTATTTAAAGAGTAAATACTTATTAACTCTAATGAACTAATTTTGAAGAACTTTTAAGTTTCTGTTTGTAATGAAAAAGTGATGTTAATTTTAGGCACAAATAAGGAATCGTTTTGGTATTTAATAGACTGCGGTTCGACTCACGGCACGCAATGCAATAAAACTCCAATAATGGCCGGAAAACTAATAAAATTAGTTCCGAATAACAATGTCTTTAAATTCGGTGCTTCGACTCGTTTGTTCACTTTGGGATCCAATTTAGAAGACGATGAAGAAGAAGATGAAGATATAGAAGAAGTAAAAGTTGCAGAAAGTCTTAAACGAAAAGATAAAGTACAAGAAAATGTTGATGACGGCTGTGATTGGGGTATAAGTGAAGAAGAAATGAATGCCGATAATGAAGAGACTTCGGAAAGTAAGTCATTGCAGGCCATCATCGCCGCCATGAAGAGTAATATTGATAGTGAAGGACTTAAGACTAGTAATGATAACGTATATTCTGCTAATCCTAATAAATGTCTTCAGCAATGGTTCGAAAGAGAAGGTTATGATTTAGAATATAAAGTGGATTCCATTCATAATAAGTTTAAGTGTACTTTTGAACTACCAATTGATGGACAATGGATTCCAGTCGATGGATCTCTTATGCAAAAAGTATTTCAGACATTCTTGAGAATATAAAATATTAATCATTTATTTAAATACAATTATAGTTTCGAAAATTGAAAATATATTATATTTATAACTATTAATCGATTTTTATAGAAAAAGGAAGCGATAACTGACGCCTGTCTTAAGAGTTGTCAACTTTTAGACAAAGCGGAACTGCTATTTCCGTGGCAGCAACAGAAGGCTAGACTTTTAAGACGTAAACAAGAAGAAGATATGGATTCTGATGGCGATATGATCGACGAAACTGTCAAAATATCAAGAAAAAGATCAAAGAAAGAAAACCAAAACACTTCTGATAATAGTGTCGATAATTTTGAGACTTTAAACAAGAAGTGGTCGCAAATTAATGAAGAGTTGTGTCAATTGAGGATCAAATTAGCGAAAATTGGGGCTCAAAATGATGTGAAGCAAGATGTGGGACAAGAATTTGATGATTCTTTGGATGATTATATGGCAAGTATTGGTAAACAGAAGTATGGATTGTCTATAAGTGATAAAATTGAAAAATCAAATGTTAAAATGAAAATAAATCATTTGGAAAAAGAACAGCAAAGAGTTGAGAAATTAATTAAATTAGCGAAACCTTCGGTCGAGTTTCAAGAGATTTCTGTTTCTAAGACTTCAACAAGTGCTCCAAAAATTGATAAAATATCAAATGATTCCCAAAATAAGGATAATTTGGAACAAGACTTGAAAAAAGTTGAAGAAAGTGTTGATAAAACTGATTTGAGTGCAAAAACTCATGTCAATAATGATAATAAGGAAATAAGAGTTGAAAAGACAGAAACTTGTGATGGAAATGAGATTATTGTACAAAAAACTAAAGCTATTATTAATGAAATGAAAGCTGAGAAACGAAAACATAGTTCTGAACAGAAAACAAAGTCTAAACTGAAAGCTCAGAGTATTGTCGAAGCGATAGAGAAGGAAAAAAAATTAGAGAACAAATCAAAAGAGAAGCCGAGCTATGATACGGATTATGTCGATTGGTTACCACCGAGTGGTCAATCGGGTGACGGAAAAACACAATTAAATGATAGATTCGGTTATTAAGTAATAGTAATCATTAACAAACATATTCATAAACTTTCCATCATTTTTGTATACAATTAATGTTTATATAGATATTGATTTGCATTACTCTTTTCATAAACTTATTATTTCTTTTGCTTTTAATTCAATTAAATAAATATAAAGTTTAACTTTGAATATTCGTTGAGTAAAGTAAATATGTTTTAATAAAATATTTCATGTTCTAAAACTATCAAATTATTAATTTATTCCACAGAAAGTAATGTTCTCTCAATCATCTTGAACTCGAGCTCTTACGTGAAAATCTGTTTCCAATTACGACTTGAAAGTTTTGTCGAAAAATAACAAAAGTTCTTTCATCAAAATATTTTTGCATTTTTTCTAAATATTTCGTTTGAACATAAGCTCATAGCTAGAGCTTATCCCCAACCAGCCAGCTTAAGCTTGTGCTCTAGAGAAATATTTAGAAAATTTCTGTCAGAATTATCGAAAAAAATACTTTATGTAATTCATTATCAAGTTTTTAACTGCATCTCTCGATGCCTTTCAGTATTGTATAATATATTTATGAAACTCTCTTCAATGTAGCAAAATATAGCTGTCTTAGAGTTTTTTCTCACTAAATCATTAAATGAAATCCTGTACAATACAGGAAGTTTCTCAGTGAAATCCTGTACGATTAATCTTAAATCTAGTTCCTGTACTGTACTCCTGCACAAGACAGGAAGGTAAGTCTAGACGCTTTCCATATAATAACGAGCTCTTCTTACGGAATGTTTACATTTACATTGGATTTTTTGAAGTAATTACTCACATTAGTGACAGTGATCACATTGATTACGACTAAACAATTTATTCAAAGGATAATTAAAGTGGTGATTTTTTAGATTTCAGATATTATAGTAATAAAGTATATGCTTATAATATATGGATCCTATTTGGGCCAATCACAACAACATAACGGCCTCAATTACACCTATTATTAATGCATCTACTTTTATGATATTGCTTTATCGAATCGAAGCCTTCGATGCACCGATACGTACATTCTTGGTCTGTCTCTATTCAGTCACATCTTTTTTAGCAATTGCAGGAAATCTAATCGTAATTATTGTAGAAATATTTGGCAAAAGATGTGCAATAAATTTAAGAAAACTTCTTATAAATTTGGCTGTTTCTGATGTATTTTGTGGTGTGTTTTCAGTACCATTTGTGTACACCGATTTCATGTTGGGTCGTTGGATATTTCCTTTTTGGCTCTGTCCTGTCTCACAATTCGTTCTATTGTTATCAGTATTTGTCACATCATTTACTCTCACTATTATAAGCATTGAAAGGTAAACACGATTAGAATTCTTTGATTTTAATATTTTTAATGCAATGGATATTTAGTAACTTATGTTTATTTGTTACGATTGTTATGTCAAGATTGTAGCCATATTTGAGATAATTTGTAGCATATGAGAAAATAAGCACTTTTTATTTACAAATTTATATGGAGCTATAGTTATAGATCTCTTATTGAAATATTGATCATTTATTTTTCTTGAATACAATTTTGAAATATCATATTTATTGAGCATTCAAAAGTAAGAAGTTAGATAAATATATAACTATTAGATGAATTAGCAATATTCAATCCAAAGACATTTTTCATCAAATTTTAGATGACAAAGTTATTTTTCATTTGTTTTCATAAATACAACCGAATAAAATTGGAAATTATTTTTGAATAGTTTTTTAAATCTCATTCCATGAAAAATAATGAATAATATAAATGTTCGCTCATGAAAGTATTATTTGATGACTGATTAAAATTTCATATCAAATAATTGCAAAATAGTGAATGTTAGTATTTTACGAATATGAAAAGCTCAAAAATGAAAGAACCCTAATTTTGTAACCAAGTTTGTGTTCTAGGTTATTTCATAACTTCTTTAAGCTTTACTCATTTGTTAATTGAAGTTAAATTGTTTGATTGTATAGGTATTTCGCAATTCTGTGCCCACTTTCATATAAAACCAAATGGTTCACTGATCGATGTAATATCATTATAAGTATTGGTTGGATATTAGGCAGTGTTTTAGGATCCCTATTTACTGTTCAAACGAGAACTGCTCCATTTATATGGAATAATACTACTTATTACGACTGCAGACAAGATATAGATGAGTTTGAGGACAAACTATATTCTTCATCAGTTTTTATCTTAACCTTCGCGATTCCACTCGTTATACAGATATTAACTTACGCATCAATAATAAAGAAATTACTGGGCGACCGATTGATCAATAATGTGTCACAACTAAGCAGGACCTCTCGAGATAGAGATAGAGTAAAAGTAATTATAGATCATTTTATTTATTATTGTTGTTCGTGGTCTTGAAGCTTGAAGTATCCAAATGAGAAAGTAGAGAAATTTGATTTTTATCAGCTATTTTTTTATTTCAATGTGATTATCATAATCCCTATCTCCTCATTATCGGAATTGAGAAAGATTTTGATTATGTTTATTCTCAAAAAGTGTCTACTTCCATGACATTTAGTCAGAATTTTGTAGAAATCGGATCTACTAGATTGAATTCTTTCATAGGTGGTCATCTTGGTATTCAGTCTGTTTATTTAACTTGAGTCCAAATAGATATTTAATTAAATACTTCACTCATTATGATGTGTAATCCACTAAAAATACATGAATTTTATTTCAGATAATCCGTATGCTCGTTGCAGTTGTGATGCTTTTCGTTATTTGTTGGTTTCCAATTCATTTATTCATGTTATTAGTTGTATTCTGGCCAGATTTTCATCATGTAAAAGATGTTGCAAGTTACTATACTTATTACGGCACCTTTTTTTTCTCTCATTGGTTGGTATGATAATGCACATAAGACTGAAAGTTCAAGCTTAATTCATTTAAAATCTTTATGTTTGAGATATGAAAAAATTATGTATAAAGAGCTCAAACTGTAATCCATAAAATATTTATTATTTGAAAAACTTTAAGTCTTAATGTGTAAAATCATAAATTATAAATTAACCTGTTTAAACTTTTATTTTATATTTCATTCAGGTTAGCGATGGCTAATTCATTTGTTAATCCAATCATTTATTCTTTCATGAGTAAAAGTTTCAAAGTAAGTCTTCATCATTACTTTATATAGTCATGTGAGAAATATTATCTCTATCCTCGCACTTTTGAAAATTAAGTCAAGTATCTCTGGTTATAAAATTACTTCATCAAATTATGAATAACAAAAAACAATTCTGAAATATCATTACCCGTAAGCTCACAATCTTCGAAATCAGAAGATTGTTTGACATCTCGAACTGATTTTACAATTTTACCCAAATTCAAATATTCATTATCCATTAGATTATTATAGATATAACCTTATAATTCTCAATATTCCATATTAACAAAGTACTTCATACTTTTTATTTGATTAATTTATTTTCATTTGGCTAGAAGATTTCTCAGCGCTTTCTACTCTTCTATGCATTGTAAAGTCATAGGTCATAGTTAATGAGAATATTTTTTTATTCACACAAAATTTAATATTGAATATTGAATCCGTTCTGTAAAACATTGTAAACTCGTAGAAATCTCAAAAGGGCCTACACATAACTACGTTTCACTTTTGTCCAGACTTCAAGTATAAAATTTTGTTTCAATAATAGCCCCATACAAATTTGAAAATAGATCCAATCAATAGAACTCAACTTAACCTGTATACACTCTGTATTCGTTTTTATGTACGTACTGGTTTGAAAAACTTTGTACATAAAACCGAATGTAAACTCACGGAAATCTGAAAAGAGCCAACATAAGGTGGACGAAATAATTATTGCAACTCTTGTTTTGAGTTAATAACTTTTTAATTAAATATTATTTTAAGAACATTTTTGGAACTTCTAGACATCTTAATATAAGAAATAATAACTTGGAATGAAAAAAATTTTAAAATTGCAAAATTCGTAAAAATAATCAAAAATCTACTTTTTAAGTGGGAAATAATTATAGCAACCAATGTAAAAGTTACCATTGGTTTTAACAAAATTTTTTAGAAAAAGCGCGCAATCAAGTCTTGCGCGCGCGTTAATTTAATTGTTATGAAAGAAAATTGAAGTGGTCATCATTACAATCAATCGGTATAAAAATCTAATCAATCGGATTACTTTTAATAGAGTAGAACTTCAAATTAAAATATAGTGATTTGTTTACCATTGAGTTCTATGGCAATTTTT